>CAEGAF010025785.1:0-40116 GCA_903067075.1 Micropoecilia bifurca | reverse complement strand
AGAAATGTTCCCTGCTTGGAGAAGAGCTACAAAGAAATAATTTTGGTTTAATAGTTTTACATGTTAGCATAGAAATAGAATAAAGGATGATCCGAAAGAAATGATGCTGTCGCTCCATATTTGATGAATTGCAGGGCCGGATCTAGCAGGGTGGCAGGGGTGGCAACTGCCACCCCAAACGAAAACCTTGCCACCCCTGTTGACACCCCAGCTTGCGACAATGAATCCAATAAATAGTTTATGGCAAATCGGATATTAAGCCCATGAAACTCTTTTTTGACAACAATGTAACCTGACATATATATATATATACATATACTGCCACCCCTGAAAAAGTCCTTGCCACCCTCTTGCCACCCCATAAATATTTTTCTAGATCTGCCCCTGCACAGGAGCGAAGAGGCTGGTGAGGAAAAGAAGTTCAACAACACATCTTTTCTTCTATTTAGGAAAAAAACTGTATTGATCCTGTTTTATTTTGCTATATGAACCAGTTTGGTGCTATTAATAAATAATAATTAATAAATAATAATCAGATTTTTAAAAGTTCTTCATACCGTTTATGCTCCATTTGAACTGAATCTGCACCTTATATTGAGTCAATATGTACCTAATATTTCATTATTTGACAAAAATAAGATTTATATTTTAATATAAAATTAAATTTATGGTTTTTTGGTTCAAACTAACCGTTTTTTTTTAATATTGTGACAACTCACACCAAGTCAAACTGCATTTATGAGGATTCAATCTAACAATTTCATGCTGTTCCCTCACATGCAATGACATGCTCTTCTGCTTGTTGAGCTGCCAAAGACCTCAAAGCTGACCAAACAATGACTTTGCTCTTTTTTTCACCCAACCTAAATCCAACTGGGCACTTGTGGGCTCTTCTCAAATGTGGGATTTACAGTTTGGGAAGAAAATGCACCTGTATTTATTTATTTAAGAGGCTGCGGCTGCTGCGTCAGTAAAACCTGACAGCGAGCCTGCGACAACCACTGAAAGGAAAAGTGACAATAATTTCCACTGTTGTTTCTCAAAAAGAAATATTTCATAAATATAATCATAACGTCACAGCAGCTTTAACTGTGTAAAACTATTCAGATATCAAGCAATTCAAATTCTTTTGCAGAAATAAAGAGAAAAATTAGGGAAACAACATACATAAAAGCATGCATTACACGACTAAAATACAAAAGCCTTTCTCAGAAAACTGAAGCAAACAATATTGTTTTATGCCCAGATTTAAAGGAGGCAACAATTTCTCTCAGGTTTTCAGGAAGTTGGTTCTAGACCTGCATGTCCCATGAACCCAGGAGTTTGAGATAGTTTGCACCTGATAATTAATTTTGAGCCTGATCAAGCAAATAATCAATGAAAAATAGTCCAATCAATCCAACTTTATAAAATCAGGTGCAACAAAGGCTAAAAACAGAAATTAAACGACTGGAGACACAATCAAAAGATCCATATGATCAATAAGCATTACAGACTAACACAAAAGCAAAAAGCAGTATTGATATACAACATTAATAGAACAAATAATAGCATCAAAAATACAATAAATAAACAAGGAGGTAAACATTAAAATGGATACATTCAAAACGAAGACAAAACATGAAATCAGGATATACATTTTTCTTTTAATTTTGCAGTTATTTTCTTATTTGAATTATTATTTCCCTATTCTCTAATATTGCTTGATTAATTTAGTATCACCAATATTTAGTCTAAGAGATAGGGGGAGAAAGAATAAAAAGATAAATAAAAGTACAGTATATGTCAGAACAAAGAACAAAACATAATAAAATAAGTAGAGGATAACTAAAACATGATCAAATAAAGTAAACTGACATATTTAAAAAAGCTAGTTATTGGTAATACAACAACTAATTACTAAAAATAATAACTTCTCTCTTCTCTAAAGTAAGTCGTACATATTAAATCAAAGCGGCTCAGGAACGGAGCCTTGAGGAACGGAGCCTTGAGGAACCTCACGAGATTTTTTTTCTGTTCAGATCTATAATATACACAAATTTGTCAAATAAAATTTGAATTATTTTATCCTAAAGTCAACATAATGACCGGCTGTATCTGAACCGTAGGTTGAACCACAGAGTCCCAGAAGCCGATTGGTTTTGTTCTGTAAAATTCCTCCACAGCTTTATGTCTCTTTTAGTTCAGTTTTCCAATGACATCAAGAGGCTCAGCATTTGAAGAAGCAGCAGCAGGCTTTCTGATTAAGCGCAAGCGGCTGCTGAGGCCGTCCGTCTGCGCGACATGACAGTGTTGGTTGCCCTTACACACTTCGTGTCAGCTTGGTGGCGTTTAGTGAGATTCATTGTGCTCCCTCAGCCTGAAACAAAGGCCCTGATTAACTGGTGTGTTCCCTCTCAGATGATTCACTGCTTGTGTGCAACAGGCCTCGGAGCAGAGCAGACTATGAAGCACCCTGTCGGCATAAAGGCCCCCAAAATGAGATGCAGACTAACATCAGAAAGCCTCATGCCAGGAATCCTTCCCGGCGTCCGTCTTCGTGCTGGAAATCAGGTTGTGTTAGATAAGTGTCTGCTGGAGCAACATGATGAAATACAGCTGGCCAGAGCGTGACCAGGACCTTCACTCTGCCGTCGTAACACAAGCATGGCACTGCATGATTCCTGTGGGATGAATTATTTGAAAAGGTCACGTTTGAAAAGAAAAATAAATCACTTCAGAGGCTGTGGGGATGAAAACCACTTAGAGTTTATTAGTATATTTTTCTCTCAGTTTGCTTAGAGTGAAATTAAATAAATACTTATTGTCAGGTGATCCTTTATTTTCATAGCATACTATTGATTTTGGCATCCAAGACAAAATATTGGCAAATGTTTATGTTGTAAAACAGAGAAAAGACCCTCCACTTGTAGAAGTCTTTAAAATAAATACATCTGTTATTGCAGTGCCATGATTTCAAATCTAAAATAAAACATTAAATTAAATTTATTTTCTGGGGTTTTATTTTTATAGTGTGGACAGGTGTCAACACAGATGATTTAAAATAAAAATTATACACAAAAATAATGATAATGATGATATAATAATAAAACAAGACAACAAAACGTTTATTCATAGAAACGTATATTTTGAGAAAAAGCGATCCTGAAAATAAGACCAGACTTTTAGTCAACTAACATTTTTCTAGTTTCATTTCTGTCTGACTTGCTCCTATTTTGATTTGTGTAATAAATTAATTCATAAAATACATTCATGTACTTACTAGTAGGTTTATTCTTGATTATATGTGTAAAAACTCCCAATACAATCATTCAATTCCAAGTGAAACTTTAAAATTGTGATTTATAAACTAATATTTATGATATATGAATCTGTTTTTCTTCCTTGCAGGTGTGCTGAACTCCAGACCTTTAGAGTAACTTTTAGATGCAGAATATCAAGCTGATGAGGGGATTCAACCATCTCATTGTGATTAAACAGGAATGTCTCTAAAAGTTGCACGATTAACTGACTAAGTGAAAGAATTTAGTCCTTCAAATTGATCTTTGAGAAACATGAGACAGATGAGAAGCACATAATTAAACAGCCTCATCAATCCGTATGTCTAATAGGGCTGTATAATAATAATATTGATATCACGATATATATCGATATTTTCTTTCCTAGAAAAAAATTGATATTCATCTGCAAGTATCGTAACATCCAGCCGTCACCTTTCTCACTCACTACTTGCTTCCCACCAGGTCATCAGGTTTAGAGTGATTCCTTCAGATGTTCAGAGCAGGTACTTGGTTCACTTTATTTACTTTACAAATGCATGTCAGCTACAGTTTGTACTGTTTCAATTAAGAGAAACATGTTTTCTCACCACTTCTTTGATTCATTTTGTCCAGCTGTCTGTGTCCAACCAGAGCAGGTATTGTGTAGTTGGTGCTTTTAATCAGTTTTCAGTTAAATTAATTCAATCCAACTNAATCCAACTTTATAACAGTCACAAAATGTCACCAAAATCACTCTGTCCCTCTAAAATCTTTCAGAAAATCGCAAAAGTGTATTGAATTGTATTGATTGCTGGATATCGCAATATATATCACATCGTGTATAGAATATCGTGTATCGTATCGTGAGATTATTGCATCACTACAGCCCTAATGTCTAATGCTCCACCGTTTACAAGGACTCACCCTCATGTACAGCTACAATGACAATGAAAAGAAGTTCAATCATCCCAAACTTTACAATGAGCCTGTTTATCTGTGAAAGCTGGAACCCTGGCCTGCACACCAGGGTCTTTTACTCTCCTCCTGTCCTTCAGGTGGTGGCAGCTATGGGACGCCGCTGTGGAGGGTCTAATCCTCCTTATCTTAATGACTTCTGGCGCTATCGCCAAAGCTGCAGGAACAATCGACCTGCTCCCTCTTTTATCAGCAAAAAACACTTCCCTCCTCTCAGTCCTGTCGCCCACCCCTGGTGTCAGATCCCTCTCCCTTGCCTTTTGCCCTCTGATTATCTTTATGTACTCAGTCAAAATCTTGGTGTTATTTATGTGGCGTCTCCTGCTCCCAGGAATGTCTGGAAACCTTGTGAGGATATGGTGGTTGTAGGCGCGCTTTTAAAAAGACAAACACCAAATACATAACAAATACTGTGTCTTCTCATTGGTAACATTGACAACATTGATAACAGCCAGTCAGTAACGGGGGAGTTTGAGCAGAGAAAGCTGGAAGAAAAGGACCAAGAGTTGATCTGAAGTTTTCTTCTCTAAAGGCCGCACACAGAGAGAGTTGGACCAGCAAACTCCCTGGACGGCTGGAGAAAAGAGCAGAAGTTATGTTTTAACGAGCAAACATCGAAGTCAAGTCAAACTACTGAAACCCAGAGGGCTTTGAAGCAAACCGCTTACCACCATAAAATAAACATCGGATCTTTATTTAGTTTGTGCTTTGTCTTGGAGCAGCTTAGTAGAAAAATAATCTAAATGCTTTTATGTTCCTACTTTAAAGTTGAATTGTGATTTTGTGCTTTTCAGGAAACAGCAGTTTCAAACATTCAGCTTAATATTTGATCTATTTTGTGTAAGGTCTTATTAGGTGACTTCTGCGCATATTTATTATTATTTTTATACTTTATAATATACACATTGTCTCTAGAGCTGTGCATTTTAAATGTACATTTCTATATTTTTAGCAATATACTGAATGACGTGTTAGTTGTTATTTATTGTCGTATGTTTATTTATTTATTTAAAATTTTATTGCATGCTATGCTGAGACAAACAAATCCCCCCACCCCCACAGTAGGGGATCAATAAAATATTATTAGCTATTATTATTTATTATTACTTTTAAACGTCCTTTGCTTTATATTTATGGGCATTTAGGAAAACGTTAATAGGATCAACACTTCAGTTTTTTATTTCAGGAGCTCAGGTTCGCTGTGATAGAGAATGATGCATAAGAGTGAGCCGTCTGTTTATTTTCTAAAAGATTTCTATCAAGTAGTAATAATAGAGTTTTATTTGGTTTTCTTGGCCTCGTTCCATTGCTCAGAAGCTAACCTGAAGTGAGGCTTTGTTTCAGAATCACATCGTGTCTTTGATTGTTGGACTTCAAGCGTTAAAGGTTGCTGCTACTGAAAGGTCTGAGCGTGAAAATGAGAATTTTATTTAACTGCTTTCATCTTCACAAGGTTGTCATGCGATGGGATTCAGTGGAGCTTTCTAAGTTTGTTTTATTTCATCCTACTTACATACAGGTTTTCTCATTAGTCCCTGTTTATTGACCATACTCTTTTCAATCTAAGACAGATCCTGTCGATGCAGATGCCATTTTTATGTATTATAAGCTCATTTCTAGCAAATATCTCATGCAAACTTTGACAAACTGTTTTTCGTATCTGTTTGTAGATGGGTTCTGCCTTTTGATGTTGGTTTCTGGCTACGCTTTTCTAAAATATCCTCAATGATCATGGCTGTGCCTCTCTCATTTCATGTCCTTTTTTGTGTTTTCCTGCTTCTTTGCTGCATTATTCTCCTGGTTTTACCCTCATCAGCCCAAAGTGATAATAAACTGGAACCAAAATCCTCCTCTGTATTCTTAGAGATTGTGAGCGGCTCCTCTCCATATGCTTCAGGTCTACAGCCTGTGTTCTCTAAATTGACCATCAGTCAACACCTCGCTCTGCCTGCCTTCCTGTCACTTCGACTCTCACTCTTCAGCAATCGTGACCTCCAGGACTTGACTACACGCCACTCCAGGTTTGTACGTCTTGTGTCCTGTGAGGTCAGTTTGATTGGCTATTGCAACCGTCTTTTGACCACTCATTAAGTATTTTTTTTCTGTAATTTTTTTACTTTGACATACACAAGCCAAAAAAAAGAAGAAAAACCAGAACAATACCCACTGCACTGATTGATTTCTGAACTCTCTCTGGGTTAAAACATTAGTATTGTTGTTTCTAAATGATTATTAACTTGTTTTCTTTGCATTATTTGAGGTCTGAAAGTGCTGCATCTTTTTGATTATTTTGACAATTTCCCATTTTCTGCAAAAAAAAAACACAATTTTTAATTGTACATGTTGTCAGTAGTTCATAGAATAAAAAAAAATAATGTTTATTTTACTCAAACACACACTTATAAAAAGTAAAATCAGAGTCTTTTAATTTTTTTCCGAACTGGATATAAGCAAAATTATACATAACCCCCTTAAAGGATAAATAAAGTTTTATCTTATCTATCTTATCTCATACATATATTATTTTAAGAGTGAAAAACGCAGTTTTAACTCCTCACAACAATTATTCCTGACCTGATTACCTCTATCTGCAGTACAATTGTTTTCAAAAATCATCCTGTCTCTACTAAATCATAAATATTTTTAAACTATAGAATATTTCATTACTTGGATGAAAATAATCAAACGTAGTTATAATCCTGATAGCTTTCTTCTGCAGCATAGAGACAGGTTCTGTGTTTGTCTCTCAGACTTACAACAGCTTAACATTTCTTATTAATCCTGGATGAATTCACGTAGCTTTAAGAAAGCCACTTCAACTAGGCCTTTTATCTTCAAGTGACGACAATCTGCTTCACAGTTATACAAAATAAGACCTAAACTGCACAGAAATGAGCAGTGGCCCTGACAACAGCTCAGATAATCTTTTCCTTCTGGACATAAAGAAGAATATAAGCATTCATAATGAGAGTAATTTTCCCATTTTACACCATTGTATAGTGAACTGGTATTTCTTGAGCACAAAATGAGTAACTCAATGTTTTTGTTGTTGATGTGTCTGTTATCTGTGCTTAATGGGCAATGAAGCGACCTGGCGGCAGGTGTAATTGCTTGGAGCCCAGCAGTGGGGGTGTAATTAGAGAGGCAGGGAAGAGAGTATGGCTTCACAACTGGCACCGTTTAATGATAATGGGGCGCAACGCCACAGTACCGTGGTCAGCTAATCATAGCAGGCCGGTCAGGACGGATCTGCGTGCGTCCGAGCCGTGACCAGAATGCAGAGCAGCAGCTCGACGGCTCTGTTCTACACCATTCACTCTGCGGGGGATCAGGCCTCAGATTATGGCTGCAACGCAGCCTCACCCACATCACTGTCATTAGAGCCGTCATGGATAGACGGGCTTTGTTGTAAATAAATAAAAGCCACCCACAAGATGGAATACTACTGTCAACAGTTCAACAAGCACTCCCTGTCCTGTAAGAGTGAGAAACATAACGTGTTGATCCACCAACGCTGCAGATATTACAGGGCGCAAGAGCTTTACTGTCAGCATAGTACACTTTACTCACTTTATTTTCTCCAGCCACTCTCTGTTAACTGTAAGTTATTTGCATCCATCGATGTTGTTTTCCATCTTTTTCGTTGAAAGTAGCTGCATCCCAGATGAAAGCGCTGATGGTGCTACTTGTTGGGCATTCTCCTGCTTTTATTTTCTATAGAAACTAAAAGGTTTTCCAAACTTCCTTGTTACGTTGTGGTTGTTTTCCCTAGCAAACATTGGTAGAGCTACTTCTCTAGTGTCTGGTTCGGGCACTAAATATGTGAATTGCTTTTACTATTCCATGGGAAATGCGCCATGCTCTACTTGTTTAGCTGTTTTTCTTCCTGGTGCAGGACAGTTGACAGAAATATTGGAGCTATTGACTCTGTGTGCTCTCAATCTCGGATATCTTTCATAGGAAGTACAACTTGTTTGATGCTTTGCTGTGTTTCTTTCCCAGACTAAAACATTGTTTTAATATACTCTCTTTGTATTTCTTTCCTCTATAAAATACTCCCAGTTTAGTACATTTCTTCTAAATTGTGACTTTTTAGTAGAATGAACTATTTACAGAGCCCATTTTCCAAAGAAAGTAGTCCTGGCTCAGTGCTTTTGTGTTTATCTTTTTCTAGACAGAAGTATTGACAGTTGAATTGATGCTGTTGAATGTGGGAACCTTCTTTATTATCCTTTCTATAAAAACACACCTGGGTCAGTATTTCCGTGATCAGTTATTTCCCTTTTCCTGCTGCTGCGGCCATTAACTTGCTGTACTCTCGTTTTTTCTTTCTCGTTCCTACATTGAGTCTTTCCTGGAGCTAATGCTGCTTTTAACTTTGTGCAGTCTTCGTTTTGTTTTCTCACAAAAGGTCATCTTGAGCTACTGCTACTTTTATGTCCTCTGAATCCCCGTAGTCATGTTGAGCTTTGGTTAATGTTAAAAGTCCCCACATGCTTATGAAGAATTGCTGGAAATTGAACAACTTGGCACAATTATTTCGACAATTGACAGATAATTGGTTTCACATGGATCATAGTTTTGATTAAACTGGATTTTATGTATTTGGGTCTGAATTTGTTCATGTATTTGGTGTGAAATGTATAAAATGAAATTATGGAACGCTCTATTATAGAGATTTTATGTAATTTGAACTGAAATTTGATCTCCTTGTACTATAAACTGCCTTTAAATCACGAGTGGGGTTAAATGGAGCTGTGTTTATACAAAATTGTTATAATTTATCTCTTCATTGCGCATTAGTTTTTACTTTATGTTCCAACAACCTCATATTTTAGTTCCCTAAATTCAAGGACATCACTCTTGTCCAAGATGTTTTTGTTTTGAACCAAAACATCTTGTATTAACAGTAAGTCTGACTCACAGACAGACATGTATATTTATGCATTCATGTGTAGACATGATAAGATGTTTCAGATTTATGTAAAACTATGACACACAGAAAATGAAAACCCAAAGTAGTGGATACACAATGAAACTGAAAATGTATCTGTTTGCATCAATGGAAACTATAGAAGAGTGTGAGAATTAACTCTTTCTCCTGACTTGTGATTTCCCTGTTGGGGAAAAAAAGAGTATCAAACTCTGAAATAGATTATTAGTGGTTTGGGATTCTAAGAATGTTATTGTGAAACTGTGTTTGCTGCCTCATGGGAGGCCGAATCATAGCTGAATTTTGTCTTTCTATGTTTTAAATCTGCTTACAGTAAATCTCTAAAAATGAACAGCAGATAAAATTTTTTTTATCATGATCAACAAAAATTTAAACCATAACACGTCAGGAATAGAATTAAGTCAAAATGTTCTTGCACACCACAAGATTTGATTATGTTATTATTAAATAGACCACTGGTCCTTCTGGTTTTATCACTAAGCCCTCTCATGCCTATTATGGTTTCCTTGGGAGTATTTTGAGGCTTCTTCCTTTGAAGGTTTACCTATGACTATTTTTTCTCAGTTACTCTTTGAATTCTAGCATTTTTGTTGTCTTTAGTTTTTTGTTGCCTATGATTTGTTTTGTTCTATGAAACAAACTGATTCACCTATTGAACTAATTTAAGTTGGCAAGACATCACTTGCATTTTTCATTATTGAAAGGAGGCCTTCTTATTTGATGCTTTTTTAAGTTCTTGCATTTTCTCACACACTGATTTTAAATATAAAATGAATGTGTGTAAGTATCTGGTTTCAGTTGTATATATAAACCTAGTTTTTGGTGAGTGTTTACAGCTTTCATTAATACATTAAACAATGTGCATTGTTCTTAGATCAATTTGTATGAAATAGAAAACTGTTCTTTCAAACAGACATTTGTAATTATTAGTTAGGTTCTGACATAAATGAATAGCCTTAATGTGTAAAATCAGAACAGTGTTTGAGGATTTATATCTAATATCGCTTGAAAGTTATTCAAATAACTAAATAAATTCCTGAAGAATAAGAATTTTGTAAATCTAACTTTAGTCAGTCGTCATATATTGAATATGTTACAGTGACTTTGTGGCGCCCTCTGTTGTTCACCACTTTCTAGTGCAATTTCACCAAAATGTGCGTCTGTCACTTTAAAAAAAAAGAAGCTTTTTGGCGGTTACAAAGGCTTTGTGTCTCAGCCAATCAAATCGCTGTTGCCAAAGCGTTGCTATGGGCGTGGTGGAGTCTGCGCGTTCAAAACACAACAAAGTTCTACGCCGGTAGTTAAGCGTGTGCTTTACAAATACCTAGATAATTGTGATTCGCAGCTTTTTTTTTCTAGAAAATGTCAACAGATCGAACAAACGTTCTGCGAGAGCGTAACAAATATTTGTTGGAGCAGCTAAGGGAGCAAAGAGAGGAACTGGAGCGGGCGAGCTGCAGCAGTTTGAGCCGCAAGAGGGGGAGAGAGACCGAGGAAGAGGAGGAGAGGAGGCAACCCGACGTCATGGTAACCCTGACCGAGGGACATGGACGTCCTGCCAGGGCAGCCCTGGCCAAACCCTCAGTCAGATTCACTGGTAAATATCCCGTTAATATGGCCCAAATGATGCTAACTGTTAGCAAAACTGCAGCGTTTACATCAGTGGTCCCCAAACTACGGCCCGCGGGCCGGATTCGGTCCGCCTCCACATTTGGTCCAGCCCCCTAAACAATACCTGAGAGCATTTAGATTTTTTTCATGTACTGGTATTTATTTAATAAATAGTGTTATTTCCTGCAGGATTTTCTGTGAAGAACCCAGAGAGGGTTATTTGGTTATTATTTATTTCATTAATAGTGTTATTATTTTCCTAACTTTTGTTCTGTGAAGAACCCAGAGAGGGTTATCTGATTGTGCTTTCTAGAAAATAATAAATTTTTACATTTAGGCACTCCTGCAATCGTCACACTTTTTCTGACTCCGGCCCCTCACTAGAGAAGAGAAAAGTTATGTGGCCCTGACAGGAAAAGGTTTGGGGACCCCTGGTTTACATGATTGTGAAGTAGATCTCATTCAGGCGTGGGGCTATGAGGGGGGCCTGGGGGCCCCCAGTGTAATAATTTAACAAAAAATGTTTACAATTACTGTTGTGTTTTCTTGTTGTTCAAAGTGCTGTCCAGTGATATTTGTAGACATATTAGCTGGTATGTTGATGACGATTAAATATTCCTGAAGTCTTCATGTCGTTTTTTTTCCAGATACTCAAGAGATTCACAAAGACTCCCACTGGAAGTCCTCCAGTTCTTTTGGGACCCCCAAACACAGAGCACCTGCTGAACCTTCAACACTGTCAGACAGCCACCGAAACCCTCAGGACTATTCCACACTACCAGACCCCTGGCCGCTGAGACTGCAGTTTTCCAATGTTAGGCCCAATAAAGTGAAGGTAAGTCAGCAGTTGCTGCCACGTCCAATGTCTCATTATTATATGTGCTGAGTGATCTAATCATTTCTGGCTATCGCTACATAGAGACCTGACAGTTTTTTTAATTTCCTGTTTAAAAGTTGTATTTGCTGGATTTTTAACAACAAACAACAAAACAACAAAATATTGATCTGCTGATATCTAGATTTTTACACTTGAGATTTGTTTTTCTCTGATATATTGTTTATTATTAGTTGTGTGTTTTTTTAGCTGCTGTGGTCACTGGATTATAAAAATGTCTCATACAAATCACAAACACTGTTGTATCCATTTACTTTGACATATCAATGTTCCTGTAAACTAAAAGCTGTGTGAGCAACCCATCACTTGTTTTTCTGCAGTGCTGTTTTATGAGCTAAAACGTCTGCGCACTAATGCTCATTCGCATATTATTTTTATTTTCCTTTGTGCTACACAGTAAAACTCAGAGATACTTAAAAACATCATGAATGAAATGAAATATGAGCACAAACTATTACAAATAAAGAAACCTGTCATCATTTCACTTCTTAGAATAATTTATTATTAATTTATTTAAGGTGGACAGTTGCATGTTTGTTTCTTAGTTAAATAAGCAACTACCACAGAATATAAGAATTGAAGAGAAAACATAAAAATGTGTAAAAAGTGTATATTTTAATTAAAAATGTAACTTATTTAGATTATTAGCTGTTACTGTACAATTTATTTACCGTTCTGAATTGTATTTTAATGTTTTAGACTGTAAACTGTGAGGAGATGACTTATAAATAAATAAAAAGAGCTTGAAATTTGACCACCACCCACTAGTTTACAGTAAACTAATGATTCTTCGCTGGTACTTTTTCATTGAGAGAGTTTTGTTTATTTAAGTTTTTTTTGTAAGCTACCTGTCATTTAAAATGTGGAAGTCATTGTTGATAAATCTCACTGGAATTCCCAACTTGGAAATATTACCTGTTGGGATTTTTTTAATTCAGATTTCACAGTCATTTCTTGGAATTTCCCATCTAATTTTAAATTGACTGATATTTGCATTTGTTGCTGCAGTAAAAACCTTTTGATATAATAATTTAAAAAAAGATCCTATAGGTATTCATAAATGTCATCTTACATGTTCATTGTATTTAAAAAAAAATACAAATTCTTTCGTTTTGATTAGCCACCCACTAATGTACTGCACTTTACGGAAAAGGGAAATAAAAAGTTGAATAATTGAATTGAAAGATGATGTCTCGCTAAGAAATCAACCATGTGTTTTCTTTTCACAGACGGGGATGCACAGTCGAGTCAAGTTTCAGTCAGAAGAATTTGAAAGCAAACCTGCGTCAGACAGACGTCATGTGCAGCCTTTGCTTGGATATGATTGGATAGCAGGTGTGCATCCCATTTATTCAGTTGACACGAACACAGCACAATGTTGAACTCTTTATTTTTCACTTGTTTATTTGCTATTTGCTTCCAAAGAGCCAGAGTCCTGGTTTGCAATATTTCAAATGATGGCCTTGGTGTAATTTTGTATTTTACTGGCTGCATTTGATTTATCTCAGAAGTTAATCTTGGATCTGGGGATGAACTCGCATCTGAGTTCAATCTAGGTTTCTTCAGTGGCACTGAACATGCTGCAACATGTTCACAAATAGAGGTTGTACAGTACCAAGTGTTCCTCTGGTTTAAAGAGATTCAGACTGTGACAACTCGAGTCAAACTCTTGCGACCCAGCACCCACGTTGAATCTGTATTCTCTGTTTTTCTCGGTTGAAATTCAAACTTTTACATTTTAATTTTCCCAGATGAGTCTTTGAAATTCTGGCTTCTGAGTACAAATACAGTGCACCATATTTGATGCGCTGTCTGTTGAGCCTCTTCTCTCTGATTTATGTACAAAACCCATGACAAACTATGACAAACCCACTATTTTGTCAAGAATTCATTCATTTATTTAGATCGTCTGACCTTTTCAAAAACACTATTTCTTTTATTTCCTTTGGATTTCTTTTGAATTGAATGTGACGAAGCAACCATATGATTCCCAGGCTGCCTTCAGCTGAAGTCTTTGCTTAATTTAGAACTGAAAGATGATGCATTTCTCAGGTCCTGTTTTAGGTTTTTGTAGGATTTTTTTTCCTCCTGTTTGTTAAAGAAATTACTTCTAGATCCTTTCCACCCTCCAGATAGTTTTTATGCTTTATATTTCTCTGGTTGTTTCCTGCTTGGTTAATATCCCTAAATTGTGAAACACATACAATACGCTGTCAGATGAGAGAAAAATGTTAAATGTTTGCCTTTCATTCCTGAGTAGACGACTGACGGCTGTCTTCTTTTTCTCATAAGGAGTTCTGGATGCTGAGGACTCCTTGTTAGAGCACTCTGATGAGTTCTTCAATGAGCTCTGCAAGTTTCGATTGGTCAATCAAGACCAGTGTGTTCACTCTGGACCAGCAAAGTGAGTCTCCTTACTGTGTTGCTCATGTTAGACTTTTCGAAGGATCCTTGTTGAACAGCAGCTTCTTCATTTGACACTTTCTTGACTTATTTTAGGTCTTTAGAGGAAAGCCATCTTTTCCGACAACTCCTGACAGATGACAGCCTAGAAGCAAACATAGACGGTCATCGGTGTAAGATGGATTATTTATTAGATTGGCCTTATTCTTTTGATTATCTCAATTTGTCCAACACCTCCCCCCTCTGTGTGTTTTCCTTTTCTTTAGGTACATTCTCCTACCGGATCAACAGCAGGCTGTTTCCTGTCCCGTTTCACTCTCAGGAATGCTGCCCTGTGTGCATGAGACACAAATCTTCCCACCCTCACACTGCAGCTGAACCGGCTCTGATCAGGTACTGAGGATGTGACCCTTGACCCTGTCATGCAGGAATGATAATAACATGCGCTTACGCCTTGTTCTTTTATTCTGTGAACTACTGACAATATGCGTCTGAAATTCCAAGCATTTAGCAAGATTTATTTGTAGAAAATGAGAAACGGTCAAAATAATGGAAAAGATGCAGAGCTTTCAGACCTCAAATAATGCAAAGAAAACAAGTTCATATTCATTTAGAAACAACAACACTAAGGTTTTGACTCGGGAAGAGTTTTTCAGAAATTAACATTTGGTGTAAAAACCAGGAGGTTTTCAGTGGGGCTCAATGCAGTGGGCTCTTAATGACACAGTATATTGAGTAAAAACTATATATATATTTATATATATATGTATGTATATGTTTGGTTGAAGTGAATTCTGGTGCAGTTTCAATCCATATGTGAATGTTAAGCAGACCGGAGACTTCTCAATAGCAGGAAGTGGATTAAAGACCAGGGCATTCTGGGTAAATATAACCCATTTTTACCAACGACAAAAGAGAAATCCTACCACTGCTAAAATCTGATGCCACTCTTTATTTACATTTTGTGAAGAAGGAAGTTGTGCTCTTGTCGTCTTCTGAGGTTTTCATGTCGTGTCCTTCAGTGGTTCTTGCTGCAGCGCCACCACAGGCGAGAAGGGGAACAACTTTTCAGTGAAACGTGAACACGAACAGCAGCAGCTGAAAATGTAACAAAGGTTCCAACTTTGGTCGCAAATCAAACCGAGTCTACTGGGCCATCAGGTGTGAAAACACCATAAGTTTAAAACTTTTTAGTTCTCCATTCCTCACTCTGGGCTTTGGTCTCATTCCTTCAGATCCTTCCTACTTTTCCCTATTGAACTGTAGGTTCTACCAACATTTAAAAATCTAATCGATGACTCTTAAAAGTTCAAGTGAAAACCAACAGTGAACTCTGTGTTATACATGCTTCATTCCAGTAATAGCATAGCTAACTGTTGAGCCTCTAGATAGCTGAGATTTTGCTTTCTTTTGTCTTTGAGCTCTGTCAGATGATAAATCCTTGACTTCTCCAGAATCCTAAACTACTTGATCATCCTAATCTCTGCCTGTCCTGGACTTCCCTGATTTTCAGAGAGACTTTCATAGACACTGTCACTATCACTGCACTCATCTGAACTTCAGTATCAGCCTCTGTTCCCCACCTGAGCAGCAGGTGTTCCTGTCAACTACTGCATGTCAGTCTCACACAATATAAAGAAACAAACTCAAACAAGAAATCTTATTAATTTGTAAAATAAATATTGTCTTTATAAAAAAAAAATTGTAAGTCACAGTATGATAAAAATGATGTCCGGTGAAGTGTTTTCAAAAGCAATTTAGTACCTGGATAGCTCAAATGATTAATCAAATTGTCCTTCCAACATAAAATAAGTTATTCAAAATCATAAAAATATTTTTTTCTGTTGTTGTTTTTAATCAGTATTACCAGTAATACTGATTACTGAATACAGTAATACTGAATACAGTATTACCAGTAATACTGATTACCAGTAATACTGATACCTATATGTGTGTCGCACTGTAGAGTGACAGGTCAAATATTCTTCAGATCTTAAATGTTTGTCTCTGATTTTTTTGTGCTGTGTGATTTAAGAAATTACTTAGAGAGCTTACAGTGGTTGATAACAGGTGGTTGACCAGCAGGTAGCTGCTTATGGGGGCGACGAACAGGGGGGCAGTGAAATGTCTTAGCTCTCTTTGGTGACAGCTATGCATACAAGGGTTGATTCTGAAACCGCCCACAGACAGCCAAACATTTGGTACTTGCTGGAAAACATTTTCAGATGTTTGAAATATTCAGCTGCCTGGAAAGAAAATCAGACTCAGGGTTGTTTTTTCATTTGTCACTACTTTTTTTTTTTTTTTTAAGACCGCTCTGCTTCAAAAACCGTGTTTGCATTTCCATGAACTTTACAGTTGTAAAATTTACGGCTTTGGTAAAGTTGAAGTCTGAAATCTAAAACTGTACAATTACAGTTTTATTTAGTTTAAATAGTCTTACCTTACATTTAATTTAGCTTATAAAATACTGAGTACACACTGATTATAGTACAATTTTGTAATATTCGAAATGGAACTGAAATTATGAATCTTCCTGAGTCGGTCCCATTTTTTATTCTCAGCTGGTCTCCCACTTGGCCAATGTATTTTCTGATAGTTTTTATTAAAAGTCGTTTATATTAAGAAGATTCGGCTACAGTAGTTATTTCAGGACTTTTTATCTACATATGTTGGGGGAAATTTGTCTTAGTTTCATAATCATATATCTGTTCTGGAGGACATTTTTACTGCACTGCTCAATATAACGGGCAGCGTTTCAGCCTGGAATCTAGATACAAGTATTTTCTAGATCTGGATGTGAGTCCAACATTTAAACAGGACATTTTAAAAAATGTTTCCAGACTCCTATTCCTTGTCTGTTTATCTCTCTTCTTGATTTGTGGATTTAAATTGACCTCTGTTTAAAACTCTGCAGTAAACTTATTTCAACCTTTATTGTATTTACATGTTAAGAAAGAATTTAGAACACCTTTAAGTTTTGGAAAAGTGTTGTATTTTTTTACATGAAAACTGGAAAACAATATATCTCTGTATTCAGATTGTTTCTTTCCATCTAAAAATCTTGAGTTTCTACTATAATTGAAGCCATTTCATGCTGTTATTTTGGATCACATATTTATTTTGGCTGGCTGTGTCAGTGTTTGTGTTCTTTTCAGTGTATGTATTTTCTGTGGCCTGAGGATAAATCTGTACTTCTTTGTATTGTGTTTTTGTTTTTGAAAGGGTCAGCCTTCCTCGCGCCAACATCCTGCCAGCTTACAAGTACAAAGCTCATCGGCGAAGCAGCTTCGATCCTTCAGACAGTTTGGGATTACCGTCGGTGAGTTGGAAACAAATAATGCTGCTTCTGTCTGAATCTGTCCTTGTTTTATTCTCAATGGATCCCTCATTTGTAGTTTTCTTCAGTTTCTACCCTGCGTCTGTCTCAAAAATGTTGCTTTAACCATTCAAACTTTGAACTTTTTACATTCCTTATTAGGGCTGGACAGTAAACCAATAACATTTTATACAGCAATACATGTGATCAATATCAGTAGATAATACATTCAGAATATTCACTGAACTCCAATCCATAACTGCACAGCATTCTGGGAGATGTAGGCAGAGGAAAGGCTTTATCCTCTCCAACTAAACTAGGCTTGGTGGTATTGACTCACTCACTCGCTCTTTGGTTACCTAGCAACAACAGCATGGAGTGGAAACGCCGCCAGTTTAGCAGTATTTCAAATATTTAAAACAAAAAACTAGTCAGTAATTATTTTTTATCTACTTGTCCTTAGGTTTGAACTGGGGACATATTTATATCCCAGTTTGATAAATCTGGGAGGTAAATTTTCACATTTTAAAACATTTTTAAAGTTGTTAATTAACATACAAAAATCATTAAATCTGTTTATATTTGTGTCAATGTTTAATTTGAACATCTCTTTTTTTCTTTGTTTTTGTATAAAACAACCTGAATGTTCCCCATTGCCATCATTGTTCAATTTAGGCTGTTGCTCATGTTGTGCTGCAGTAAAACTTTGTATCCATAAACAGCAGAAAGTTCACAATCAGAGGTTTCTTGTTCGTCCTGTTGACTTCTGGAAAGCATATTTACAGTAGATATTAAGAGTGTTTATGTTAATTAATTGTAACATAAATGGCAAATTCATATTTAATCATTGAAAATAAGTAGCACACTTGTCACATTGAAAAAAACAAGATTTCTGGGTGGTGGCGTGTTGCATAGCAGTAGAGAAGGCGACCGATATACTTCAGAAAGTGTCTAGGTTTTCCTCTTTGCTAATTATCGTTAACAAACACCTCTAATATCACATAAAATACTATTTTTGTAAACTGCATAAAATGCTTTTGTGTTCCTGCAGTGATTAGCTGATTAGCACTATTTTATTCCTTTATTCAAGGATGACAAACTGTTTCCTGTGCTGAACATAAAAGACGTTTCATAAGCCTTTACACAACTCATCCAGCTTCTGCTGAGGATGCAACAAAAAGATCACTTTAAGTGAAGTGAAGAGGCCATTTGAATGTGCCTTCTTGCCCTGCTGCCATTAATCTCCCTGTCCTTGTGCAGCACTGCCTCTCAGGATGGACAAATCCAGGTCAGAACATCCTGCCTCCAGCCAGAAGCCTTGACCTGCGGAGCAGCATTCAGACAAAGAACGCAGATGGGCCCCTGAGCCAGCAACCGGAGGTAAGACTGAGAAAACCTGCAGCAGGAAAACACCAGATCATCGGTTTGAAAGTGACTAACTACCAGTGACTGTGGAGTCTGAGCAACACTCGTCTGCAACCTTGGGAAAGATTGGGAAAAATAAACTCATCTTTTATTTCAGTAGCTTGATTGCACACTGTAATCTGTCATTAGACTACATCTATCCAGTAGGGAATGAAATCTAATGTTGAGGAGTAATTAACGAAAACCACCAGCAGCAGAATTACATGTGTTTGTCAACAACCTTTTCAGAGTGAATATATCAGAAGGATCTGTTTAATTTAGTCTGTTTTTTCTAGAACTTCTCGGAAGTTTTAAACTAATAAATGATCTGTGGCTTCCCGTTTAACTGGGGTATAAATACACCGTGACACAGAGGCCCATTTCTTTTGGCCACTGCCCACCAGGCTCCACAAGGAGTCATATTTATCTTGGCGTCTCGCGCAGTGAGCAGCATGTAAAGGGAGGTGAAAGTCATGCTTCTGGAGAAATCAGCAAATAGTAGCTTCTTTGGTCACCAAGTCGCCTTAACAACCACCAGACACTTTGCTTTATAACGTGTGAAAACAGTTACTTCTCTCCTACCTACCATCACTAATGTAGACATGTGGAGCAGTGCACTTTAATCAGATGAGGTTAATATTAGCTTTTCAGCAACCGGCACTGAGGCTGGTTCGACTTTAACAGTGGATGCATGGCGGAGGGCCTGTAATGCTGTGGCTCTAGTACTCTGAGCTCATTGTTACGTTGCAGGACATCTTGAACTCTGAAATACCAGGTGATTTTTCAACAAAGACAGGAAAACTGATCCAAAACCTACAACGTAGAAATTAATGGTGCACCGATTTATCAGCCAGATGATTTCCTTAATTTTGGGAGACCGGTGATCGGCCGATACTTATACCTGAAGCCGATCTCACTCCCTGATCGTTTCTACAGCAACAAAGGTCTAAAAATGAACCACTGTCCTGTTTTGCTTCCTCCCTTTTAGAGATTTTTGACTGATGGACCGGCCCACCAGTTAACTTTAGTCATCCCACTGTTGCCAACTCAGCGTCTTTCTTGCTATATTTATCAACATTTTAGACAAAAATGAAAATCGGTGTCAGTAAAAATTGGAATCGGCAGGTCAGGCTTTTTACAGATTGGTAATCAGCAATTGACCAGAAAACTGCAATCGTTGCACCTCTATTAGAAATGTTTCACCAGACAAAGACAATGGAGTCACTTCTGATTTGGCTCAAAGAAAAACATACATTAAAGGTCGCATTTTCTTCCGGTTTTAGGTCATGCAATGTGAAAAGCTTTTAACTCATATTCATAGTCCCTGGGGTACAAATGTCTCACTCTACTTTTTTCTTCTTTTTTTTCCAGAAACTATCTTCATCTAGAAGAAACCAAAACCTTGAACATACCCCTGATGTCCGTCGCTTGGCTAATTTCAACTTTCAACATTTCTCTCCAAAAAGAAACACAAGAGCCTCTTTTTTTTCCCTGTAGGCTGAAGAATCATCTCTGAATTTTTAAGGGATCAAAATCTGAGAGGCTACTTTTACATTTCTAGTGCAAACGTCGTCTGTCTCAGCCAGACGTCCTTCATGTACTTTTTTTGTTGTTGTTGCTGCTGTTTTTCAAACAGGGAGCTAAACATAAAGTGCATCAGGTGTTGTAAATGCACTGGAATATGAGTTGGCTCTAAACTTTGAGACTTAAATCATGTTGCCTCAGTTCCCCTTTTCTTTGTTCATGTGAATTAAAGCTGGAGCACATGTGACCTCAGCTTATGTGGAAGTGAAGCAAGAGTTGCAACACTGTGGAGACTCGCAGCATTTAACACCGGTTTTAGAACAACATAAGGAACGTTTAGCATATGTTTGAGCTGTTTTTTTTTCCAAAACTAAGGAAATCACATTGACTCACTTCCAGCCTCTTGGTGTTTGCCCTCTCCAGACGTGTCATTTGGCTGCTGTGTCTTTGCAAACTTCTGCTTTTAACTTCCTTACTGTGGGACGAGGAGCTCTGCACCTCAGCAGGGTCTGTATGTATAACACAGAAGCTGCCCTCCACAGGAAACCACAACCACCTATACTTACTAACACTTGTGTGCTTTTGAGATCCCACCTCGCTCGCTGTAGGTTTGTGTTGAAAAGGCCACCGTTGTTGAGCATGTTTGCGATGATGGATTGATTCACAGTGTGTTCTTTGAGCGCTCCGTTTCTGATTTTAAGTGACGGAGTTTCGCTTTATAAATCCTTGCAGCCGAACCGTAATCATCCCATCACTGGGGGCTGAACTTCTGAGAAACAAAAGGGGAAAATATTTTTCAAAAACACCAGAGAAATTAACTAGAATCTCATCAGTTGCTAGTTGAGAAGCTCCGCTGTGCTGCTGCTACCGCTGATGAAAAGGCATTTTACTCCTTCAGGAAATCTTCAGCTGCCTTCCGCAAGAGCGGGATCTGAATGTAGTTTCTGAATAATAAATCTCTGCAATCATCTTCCCTCATTATATATGTGGAGTAATAGAAACACAGAATCACATTTTGGTATTTAAGGTTTTTACCACTGCAGCCTAATAAAATGATTGGAAAACAAAAGCTGCATTTTCTTTCATCCCTGATTAACATGAGGTTTGAGTGTGTCATTTAAAAACTATCACACCCTAGTGTTAACAATTACTCATGCGTTGTAGCTAAATCAGTGCACTAATATGTGGAGACTATATTAAGACAAAGTTTTTGCTTCTTTGGGTCATACTTTGAACCTCGGTCTTGGTAAGGGTGACTCAAAGTAAACAAAATAACTCATGGACAAAAAAGGGTAGCTTGCTGTTTTACTTCGCAGCCAGAGAGCATCTGCACATGTGGGAGGGGGAAGTTTATTTTGAAATGTCAGCATCACAGGAACAAGCGCTAGTCACAGGGGCAAGAAACTACTGGGCACGACATGCTCAAACCCGCACTGTGGCTGCACACACTTTTAACTGGAAAGTGGTGGTGATGTTCATTTGAACCTTAAAGCTTTTCACTTTTTGTCATCTCACAACCACAAAGTTCAATGTAGTTTAATGGGACTTGAGGTTTATGTTTACAATATGAAAATGACTTGATTATTCTTGACACTTTCACTGTCACAGGTTTTACATGCAGCCAAACTCATTGTTTTATCCCTCAGTGAATTGTTTTTATGAAAAGAAATATTTCCGCTAATTCAATTCAGTTTCAATTCAATTCAATTTCTTTATTTCGAACAGACAGTAAAAACAATCAAAAAAGAAAGGAAAATGAAATATGATGAAACAAACTTAAGAAATAAAATGTAAAACAGATTAATAATATAACAAAATAATAATATTGTACTCACAGAACCGGTTTTGGACGTTTTAATCGATATGAACCTACACAAATCCGTCCCAGCGCGCTGTTTTATACACCCCAAACCCATAGGGGGCAGTGTAGCGCAAACCTATGTCAGCCAATCAGATTGCGTCAAAAAGACGACGTTCTGCTAGGAATTAAACATGGTGGCAGGAGGTTCATTGGGACAGATTCAACTATTTTTAAATATGTAATATGTAATATTTAAAGATAGTAAAACACAAGAAGAGGTTGATTTGGATTCATGACAAAGTAAGTATGTGGCAATATCAGCGCGTCATGAGTAGCAGACTGAAAATAGGGTCACACGAACACAAGATGTTTTGGTGGAGTGTTTTTCTTTATAAATAATCGTTTTTACCGACTATTTATAAAGAACCATTCCAGTTTTCTAGTTGATTGCCGATTATTGATAATTACCTGCCGATTCTCACTTTGGCCAATACCAGCTACTTCTGGCTGAAATGTTGCTGAGTTGGCAACAGGGGGTGATTATTGTTAACTTTATGTTCAGTCACGACTTGATGAACCAGCATGTCAGTCAAACCTAGAGCAGAAAATGGCTGTGGTGGATTTTCTGAGTTTTGCTAAGGTAGATAAGATCATTAGATAAGATCGACTTTGCATGTAAGTATCGGCAGATCAAAATTAAGGAAATCAGCGCCGATAAATCGGTTTTTAGAGATTTCAGTTAAATATTATATAATGTATTAAATGTATTCTCCAAGATATCAAGCTAACTGTGAACATACATCAAACTTCACAAACTCAAATGTAATCTGAATGTATTTATGTTTAAAACCTATTCTTCTCTACAAAAATAGCAAAAGGTCAGTCAGACTACAGCGAAAATCTGTGAACATCAATTTTCACGTTTTACCATAAATTCCTTTTAGGCCTGAGCTTTGACTAGGACATCATCCTAACACGTGAATATGGTTCATCCTTTACCTCTCCATTGTGTGTATCAAATATTTGTCATGCTGGAAAGTGAACATCAGCATAGCATCTCTGCTTTTCTTCCACTATTGATCTGTATTAGGAAAATTTTCCGACACAAATAGCATTTTGCATGCAGGCCAAAAAGTTCAAATCTGACCTCATTTCCTCAGAGCAAAGACCTGCACATGTTCTGACCCTTACATGTCCAGTGGACTCATCATGGCTTTTCTCCTCACATCGTTCCATAAAGGCAACATTTGTAAAGTTCATGACTAAGACATATCGTGTCAGCATATTTTCACACCTCTGCTGTGAATCTCTGCAGCTCCTACCTTGAACTTCTAGGCAGTTTCTACTTATCCAGTCTGTGAGTTTAGGGTTCGGCTTTACAGCTGTGATGTAATCTTTCCATCTCATACCCTAAGAGGTATCAGAGTTAAATCCAAATGCAAGCCACACTTTCCAAATTTTTATTGGAAAAACAATCAAATAAAATCCAGAATTTCTGTCCTTATTCACAATTTCAACCTGGTTCATGTCGATCATGTCTACTACCCCACAAAATATCCTGAGATTTCCAATTTTATTGTAACAAAGGTCCAATAGTGTGAATGTGTGAGAGCCATTGTATTATTATTTTTTTCTTAATGGAGGTCATTTTCCAGGTGTTAATTTTCCAGGAGTGATATAAATGTATGTATATATTTTTTATTTACCGTAGTTAATTATATACATTTATTTATTTGCTGGGTTTCACATATATGTCTTGATTGCAGAAAATGCCTTAATGCGACCTGATGACATGAACATGATTCATGTGGGAGTGGCTGACATTTTTCAAGAGGGGGCTCTACTGGTTCCATGCTTAAAATGTCAAATTATCAGCCACTTTGATATTGAAATCCAAATAATTCATGATTTCTTCAGGCTGAGGAATCTAGTGATATACAATGCAGTACATGTTTTCCTCTTGCCAATACAAAAAGCAAGTATTAACTTGTCTCTGCTTGCAGAGACAAATTAAATGACTTTAACGGATTTTATTCCTTGAAGATGAACTTTGTACTTTTATTGATGTCTTGACCCAGTTGGTGAACAATTGGCCATTGAGGTACTTACCAACGCACTCTGTTCTAGCCAAACATTGTTAAAAAATGTTTGGTGTTTTTCTTATCAGAATCAAATCCAGAAGCTTTAATTTCCAGGAAAAGACTCGGATGCCGCAGTTTTCCTGTAACCAGCTGCAGATTGCTGAGAGCACAATTTACTTCAAGGTGCAGCACGTTTTAACCAGACCAAACTCAGAGAAACACATACAGTTGCCACTGTACTCTCACTAATCTCATTATAGTTATCCGCATCAGTTCAGTGAATGTGGGTTAGCCTGTCTGCTCGTTTCCTCCCTCCAGATTCATCTGAGTGCAAGGAAATGCCTGGGTTTGAGCTGAGATGACCCGCCCTCACGAGCAGCACACACACGCTGCCTGCTGCAAACTCCGCTCCGCTCTGTAATTCACTCTGGAGGAGCAATGAGGGACATACTGGTTCTGCTGCTTCTGCTGACTCTCCGAACTACCCAGGTAATCGCCGTTTGGCTTTATAACGAGGGGATAAATTCACAAACTCAAACGTAGAATCATCAGTGCTGGTTGATTTAAGTAAGCTGTGCCGCCACAAGTTACTGAGCAAAAAAAAAAGTCGGGTTATTGTCATTGGAAGTAATTGCAGCGTCAAAACAAAAGCTCGGATGTCTGTGTTACACGTGTTTCTTCTAACCTAATCACTTGTCAAAAAGATTTTATGTTTTTCTTATTCTAAGTGTGACAAATTATTGTGGGATATACATAAGGAGTAACTCTAGTGAGTATTTAGTTTCGGTTACTTGGAATGATTCTTTCTCAGACATCTAAAATGAAGCTCTTACTTTGTTTAAGTTTTTGCAGGCATGCAGCCATGAGGAAATAACTGGATGTTCCCTCAGATAAGCTATCAGTGTTTATTTATGCAGATGACGTTTCTCGTCAGTCCGTGGTCAAACAGCACAATTCCCTGTACTTACCAAAGAAAACCCGGGGCTTGTAGACTGACGCCTCTTGTTTCCTGTAATACCAGAAACTGCTGCTGCTACTGTCAGCATAATTGCATCTTTTGCTTGTCATCGGCGCTGTGGTGAGACAGCTCTATGTCAGGTGTGTGAAGAGTTGCTCCCTCTCGCCTCGCCAAATAACGTTTTAGCTTATGCATCCGTGCAATTCCCGCAGAGCCTCCCCACAGGAAGGAATGCAGAGGTAAAAGCACCTCGGACATTCAGACAATGGCTCCTTTTTTCGTCTGAGTTTGCAGCTCAGGCTTCACTAGGGCAGAAAAAGGTGGGCGCAGGTGTGGGTGCTCTGGTGCATCACGCTTCTATATTTAAAATAACAGAGAAACCAAGGGGCCATTTGATCCATTCCCCTAATTAGCAAATGACTAAATTCAGGCTGTTTTGACCAAGCAGTTGGCCAGAGTTTACTGTGTCCTGATAAGGAATACGCAGCTTCTTAAAATGTATGTTGGGGGTTTCTGTGAAATTTATCACGAGATAAATATCACGAATGTGTAGGCGCTCAGCCCCCTTTCCTTTGAACCCTATAAATAAAATACAGTGCAGTCTATTGTATTCATAAGGCATATAATTAGCAAACAGGAAAGTCTTAGTACAAATATAGCTCTTATTCTAGAGCTACAGACTCTTGGTTATTCTGGAGGAGTTACAGAGACCCACAGCTCAAGTGCGAGAATCGGTTGGCAGAAAACTATTAGATGTGTGATCTGGCCTTTATAAAAGTGTTAGAACACAAAAAGAAAGTCATAATGAAAAAAAATACAGTACAGTTACTGTAGGAGAGACAGAAGAAGTCGGAAGAATATACTCTGGACAGACGAGACAAACAGGTTTTTGGCCCGTATGCAGAAAGCTCTGCGGAGGGAAATGAACGCGGCACATCACCCAAAATATCCTATCAGGGAAATATGACAGCTTTATTTTTAGTTTGGTTATTTATTTTTTACTTTTAGTAAAAAGGGAGAGGGAAGCTGATCCATTTTTATAAATGGAACTGAATGCAGGGAAAATCCCAAAAGTAAACAAATTAGAAGCTTCAAAAGACTCAAGGTTCATTTTACATCATTTCTACATCCAGAACTACCACAAAAGGCTTAGTAGTGGTAGTATCATGCTGTGGGGACGCTCTTTTTTTCTGCAAGAACATGAAAGCTGCTCACAGCTGATGGGAAGAATAAAAGAGCAAAACACATGGCAATCCTGGGAAAACAACAGAAGCTGCAAAAGGCTTCATGCTAACCATCAACAAGCAGAGCTACAATCGTATAGTTTAAATCAAAGGATATTCTTATGTTAAAAAGGCCTAGTCAAAGTACGAAACTAATTGAAAGTCTGTTCTTATGTTAAAAAGGCCTAGTCAAAGTACGAAACTAATTGAAAGTTGTGGTAGACATGCACATTTACTAACGATGTGAGTGAGCTCGGAAGTGTTTTTCAAAGGACTTACACAGGACGGCCAAATACAAATGCACCCTCACATTTGATTACATGAGATTTCTTTTTTTATATAAAAATATATAATATTTTTCATCCACTTCACAAATATGTACTACTATTTGTCAGGCTATCAAAAAACCCACTGAAGTTAGTGTTTTTAGGAAGAAAAATGCAATTTGAGTTATTCTAATCATTGTAAGTCAAAGTGGGCAAATGTTCTAAAATATATAGAGTTTATTTGTTTTACCCTTAAATAATAAGTTGCACATTTTCCTGTTTTCTTCCCACAGGTTTGCTCGCTCCCATATCAGCCTGACTCCTTTGGAAATTGTCGGGACCTGACAAAAGAATACTTGCATAACATTATTAACTTGTGCTGCAAGAAATGCCCCCCTGGTAAGTACTTTTCTTTTCACACAAAATACAATACAGATACAATCTGTGAAGTTCAGACGCCTCACATAACTGTTGCGTGATGATGCACCTCTTGAAACCCAGCGGTGAAGGTTTGGGCGTGGAGGTGTGAGAGAAAATTTTAAAAACAAAAAAAGAAAGGCACCCACTGAATTTCAGAACAAGACCTGCTAAGCAAAAGTGCTAACTTGAAGTTTTAAGAATATCTGGTAAAATTTTCTCATTTTGCACAAAGTATATGGTATAAATACCTGCCTAAAAGCGCCACATTATCTGCAGAAGTGCAATTTTGAAAAAATAAAACGCATAAAATTAAACAAAAATTTGTTTTTCAGACAGAAATATTTATTTAACTTTACAATTTGAAGCAAATCATTTCTGCAACACGGTTCATTCGCTTTCTAATATTAAAATTCTATTTTTAGTATAAAGTGGTACTAAAAATCTTGCATTGTGGTTTTAAAGTGGCACAGTGGTTATATGCATGAATGCTGATCGCTACCAACAAACTGAAAGGTTTCATATCATTCTGAAAAACTACGAGTCAGACGGAAACGACTTCATCACGTAGTTCATTACCTGAAAATCTGAATTAAAGTCCTGTTGAAAAAAGGAGTAATCTTTGGTTGTTGGAGTGAAATTTCTTCTCCTATGAAGTTTTTTTTTGAGTGAACTTGTTCACTTGGTAATTTTTACCGCCAATCAGCAGATCCACATTTTCTGAATGGGTTCATAGCAATTAATGATGAGTCACAGAACGGAGTGTTCTCTGTTTATTGCAGTTTTTTTTCTCTATTCAGAAGAAACTAACATGCACAGTGATGATGATGATGATCTCACAGTTTCCACTTCTGTTGGTTTTGAGAGCATTCAGTTTAAGAGCTGGAAGCATGAAGACCAACAGTGGCTGTAACATTACCATCGTTACTGGAAATGGGGAGCCGTTTCAACTAAATGCATCTTTATCAAGAGGAAATGCAGAAAACCGGTGCTAATTTCCAGGGGATTTTTGATTTCTTTCTTTTTTACAAATTCTTTTGCAACCCAGAAATGAATGGCTTGTGAACAGCACTGCCTTTGATCTCTCTGGGAAAAGGTTTGGTAGGTATGTAAATTAGATGCTCAACAAAGATTGTTCACATTTGAGCTCTCTGAGATCACAGCTGCACACTTCACTTCCTTCCACACTTTCGATGGGGATTCCACACACTGAGAGTTTTATTTTTTTCCTCTTTATTTTTGAATTTATTTGCTCTTTAGAGTATTCGCCTCAAGGAACAGCAGCAAGAGTTTGTGTGACGTTTATCTTTGCTAGCGACAAAACCGCGGTGTTAGCAATGTGTTGGGTTGTGTGGAAGAGGAAAGCAGTTTGACTTGGAGGCTTTTGCAACCGCTGCTCATGTTCAAGCTCTAGCTCAATCTGTTGTTTCTTTCAATCTTATCTTTGCACGTCAGAGTGAACCTCACATCCTGATTCATTGTTCAGTGAGTTCGACTAACACGCAGCTTTTCCTGGACCGTTTTGGCTGACGTCTTATCATTTTGTTTTGGTAAATCAAGACTTAGCCCACACTCACATGATGGATGACTCACATTTTAAGCTTCTAATGATTATGGTGATTTAAAACGCAGACATGTTTCACATGTGGTACAATATTGTGACAAGAATCTTGAATGTTGCAACATTTATTTTCACGCAGCGTTGCTAATATTCTGCCTTGATTACTGGTGAGTCAGGCCGCTACAAAGACTCTCATCTGGCTCATCCCAATAGATTTCTGTGGAGTAAAGTCCAGCTGAAGTAATTTTTAATCCACCTGATAAGACAAAGGTTGTAAAATAAAGGCAATTGATCCTTGATATGGAAAGTATTGATGGCATCAATGGCCGGGGTCTTTTTTCAAGATCTCAAGAAGCAACAAAATCAAAATTCAAGAGCAGATGAGCAACATATTTATTGAAAGAGTCTAGAAACGGTTACAAAGCCACTCCTAAGGCTTTGGGTCTCAAGCAAAGCACAGAGAAAACTGTTAGTCACAAACCGAGAAAACATGAACAATTGTTGAAGCTTCTCAGAAATGGCCTGCTGACCAAAATTACTCCAAGATCGCACCAACAACAACTCATCCAGAAGGCCAGTAAAGAACCAAGAACAACATGTAAAAAACTGCAGGCTTGATTAAAGGAAAGAGACTCAACAGTAACAATTTATAGACCAAATCCACTGCTGACCAATAGATCTTAAAGGACCGTCTCACAGCGACTGAAGACATTGAGATGATCCCCAAAAAATGTTCTGTAGACAGCAAGACAAAAGAAATATTTTCTGGAAGGTGTGTGTGGCGGTAGGGCGAAAGTCTAAGGCTGCTTTGTTGCTTCACAACCTGGATGGACGGCTTACAGTAACTGGTAAAACCAGTAAGTAGAAATGAAGTGTGTACTTTTTAACAGAGGCATAAAAACAATTCATGGAAAAGCAAACGTTTCCACTGTGGCTGAAAATTTTCTCTAGCCAAAAGGAAACTTGTTGATAGTCTTCAATCTTTTAAAAGTTCATTAATGTGTGGATTTATTAGGTGACTGAGGACTTAAAAACTGGTAAACATGGAGCCAATGCAGCGCGGCAAAAAAATGGAAAAAATGACCTTGTTTACAAGTTCTAGGAAGAGATAATGAGCAGCATTTAAGACAAGCTTCAAGAGATAATGAATCAAAATCATAGGAGAATTAAAAAAGAGGAAAAAAAAATCTGAGTTGAAACAAACTTGGCTAAATAAATGAGTTCAGTTTAAAATGACAGATTTATCTTTTATGCAGGATTATAACTTAGTTTGCCTATTTAAGTTGCTCCCATCGTTATTTTCTATAGGCATCCTCACAATCATAAAAAAGTAGAACAGATTTCTTTTAAGATAGATTCAAGGAGCAGAACGTCGAGTGGAAAAAGAGCAATACCCAGTACTGAACCCTGGGGAACTCCAGCAGTCGATGGCTGACTCTAGATCCAGGCTACAAACGAGGTCACAGGTGTCTTTTGTTTAAAATAATACCCCATTACTCTGAAATTGCTCCATCAAACATCCAAATATTTTGTGTCTTAGCAATGCTAAGCTATAATTTTCTCTTTAACTCTGTTAATAGTTATTTCTAAAGTTTATCCAACAGCTCTAGTAACTAAAGTTTTGTTTGCTTTCTGTGCTGTTAAGCCCTTCTCTAACTTCTCTTTGATTGTTGTTTTACAAAGTCAGACTCTTTCAGTGTTTTTTAGTTATGCTTTTACTTTGAAGACGATGGCTTACCACATAATTTTGAAGTGTTAAATGAATGGATTGGGAGGTATTAGTCCCACTTTAATATGTTCAATAATCTCATTTGTTTGCTTAAGCCGTCCTGCCCTCCATAATGGAGTTCATCTTTTCCACATCAAGACGTTTTCTGGCGCCACTTCGGTTCTTGTTGCCACTATAAATCTGTTTATTGGAGCCAAATTCAGACTCGACCCGTTGACTTTGTTCAGTCAAGCAGAATTTCTTTCCTGTATATGTTGTTTAATTGTCTGTCCAGTAACCAAATGGATGTTTTCACAGGGCAGCGACTGAAGCAGGATTGTTCTGGAAGCTCTGACACAGTGTGTGAACCATGTGGACCAGATCAGTACATCGAGACCTGGAACTACACCCCAAACTGCTTGTCCTGCACCAAGTGCAAAGACAGTCAGTAGATGTGTCGAGAATCTACACAGTAAAAATGCCAGTGTTGAATTAACACCCAATAGTGTCAGTATGTGTCCAAGTCAGCTGGTGTTAAATTCGCAACACAGAGTGTCACATTAGCATTACAACGGTGTTAATGTTAATATACATTAAAAGTAACACCAGTGAAGTGTTGATCACAAAACATAATGTGGTGTTAAAAAAGTAAATAATTGACCCACAAGGTGTTAAATCAATCAAATCCAGTGGAAAATGTCCAAAACAATACACAGAAATAAAAAGTTTAACTTTTGTTAAACCCATTTCAGTGTTATAGACCAACGTTAATTTAACAAAAAAGTGGGTGTCAATCTTTTAACACTTTCAAAAGTGTAACTTTAACACCAGCTGACTTGGACACATATAGACACTTTGGGGTGTTAATTCAACACTGGCATTTTTACTGTGTATGTTGCAATAACAAGTACTGATTCATTCATCCGCTCCATAGTTTGACTTCCTACTGACGGTTTATGTTTACGCTCTCTCATGTTGAACCAGAAAAAGGTCTTGAGTATAACCAGCCCTGCACCCCAACCAGAAACGCCAAGTGTGTTTGCAAACATGGGATGTTCTGTGAGTTCGGGTTTAATAATCCGTACTGCACAGACTGTAGGTCGTATAAAGTTTGCAAACCTGGATTTAGAACATCTGTGCCAGGTAAATGAAATCTCTTAAACAACACTGTTTAAACATCTGTAGAAGGAAGTAGGTCATTATTTTTATTTGATGAGATGCACTGACCTTGTGAAATGTTTGTGTGTTCATACCAGGCACGCTGAACTCTGATGTGAAGTGTGAGAAATGCCCCACCGATCCCTGTCCGCCTGGCACCACAGTACAAACGGTGACAACTGCAGTTACAGCAAACGCCACGACGCCACGAGGCCAACAGCAGACGACGCGGCAGCCTGTCGGGTTTCTCCTAACCATGAGACCCCAAGGCTCTAAAGCAGAACAACCCATCAGCGAAATGGGTACAGGTTTCAAAAGCTCACTCTAATGCCTGATCAGTGTTTCGGTGTTTCGGTTCACCCGTTTCTCTTGTCTGATCTTGACTTGCATCTGTGTCCCACTTTCTGCTTAGTTGCAGTCATTGCTGGTGCCTCTGGATTCCTCTTGTTTCTTATCATTGTCTTCCTCCTGCTGATACTTTACAAACGAAAGAAAGCAAGAGGTAAAATGACCCGGTCCAGTCTCCATAATATAGACTTTTCACCCACATTTCTGAATAGAAACGGTCACTATTATTTAATTCTTTAACTGAATCTGTTGTGGTCATAATGACGCTTGTGCACAGGCATCTCTGAATGTCCTTTCTCTCCTGTTTTCCCAGATTCTGGACACTTATCACCTAAAGTAGATGCAAATGGAAACTGTGAGGCAGCAGAACAGGTGAGGTTTGTCTGTGTGCATTCCCAGCATGCCTTTCTTTCAATAAGTCGGGTCCTGCGGCCTGCGGCTCTTTGGACCTTCCACAACGGCTCTTAATAACTTTGTCTGAGGATGATGAAAAGACAACTAATGCTTTTAAATATAGATATAAAAACAAATGCAGCTTTTTGGCAATTTTACAGCTGTTTCAGTGAATAATTGAATTATTTCAATTAGAATGACACTAAAAGTATCAATTCTTATATCTAATTATCTTGTGCCTTTCTTTTCCAGTTTCAACATCGTGTGCAAATATTACATTCATCTCTTTTCTGTATTTTAAAACCTGTGAATAAAAATAAAATGGTGATTCTTTAAAAATAATAAATGTCCTATAGTACAGGGGTCTGCAACCTCTACCATTCAAAGAGCCATTTTTGTCCCCAGTCCATAAATAAAACTCATTTAGAGCCACGAATGTAAAATTTATTTTTGGTATAAATCTACAATAGGACATTTGTTATATTAAAGAACCACAATTTTATTTTTACCTTTGTAGGTTTTAAAATACAGAACAACAAAACCTGCAAAAAAAAATAAATGGGATGTTGATATTGGCAAAATAAAAACACATTGTTTTCCTGACAAGATAATTAGATATAAGAATGTTGTTGATACTTTTAGTGTCAAGCTGCATTTGTTTTTATGTCTATGTTTAAAAGTATTATTTATTTAGGTTTTTTTCCTCTTTGGACCATTGTCAAAAGACAAAAGAGTCACTTTGTCAAAAGGTCGTGTAAGTTACATGACCTTTTGATAAAATGACTCTTTTGACAACCACAGGTTTTACATGATGTAAATCTTGTGACTCTAAATGAGTTTTATTTAGCTGGACTGGAGGTAAAAATGGGTCTTTCAATGGTAAAGGTTGCAGACTCCTGCAATCTGTTGTGTGTCAATAATTTTATTCTTCCGTCAGATGTTTACAAAGCGTTTGGTTCTTGTTAGTAATACTTCTGTCATACAACATTTTTAAGTTATTTCAGCTACTGTAAAACAGTGAGATTTCATTTTATTTTAATATTTTTATTTCAGCTCCTCTGGAAAGACGTTCTATATAATTTATATGTATTTTGCTTTATTTTTATCCTTTGACCTCCTTGAACTGTTTTTTGCAACTAAAAACAGTTTTGCAAACTAAACAAGTTGAATAAAAATAATATGAGGATTGTTTTGAAGACTGCAGTTCTCTAACAATAAGCTTTAGAGAGATTTGTTCACTGGTTTTTAGATCCTGCTGTCTGTGTGTTTGTGGTGACTAAACAGACTTAGTTCCTCCTTCACCCTTGTGGTCAGTTGTTTACATAAATGAGACTATGTGTCACATAATATTTATAACCAAGGGAATTAAGACTCATTATTTCATAATTAAATGTTTCCTAGACAATCAGATGAACTTAATGTTTTCATTTCTTAAGAATTCAACATGTTTTTTCTCTCCACCACTGAGTAAATGACTGAATTGGATTGGATTAATTATTCAAGTGTGAGGTTATATTAACGTAAAGGTAAGACTTTCTAGACATATTTATCATAAGAGAAAAGATGTGAAAGAAGAAGAATTGTTTTTGTTTTTTGCTCAAACTGTAGCAGATAGAAAAGCTACACTTCATACATGTCTTTAATCTAACTTAAAAATCAAATTAGCCTCAAGTTAGCTACGTGCGTCATGCTTGTGACGATATAAAAACACTGACTCGTGATTTGTTTCGTCACCAGAACGGCCACAACTTCGGAGATTCTCAGATGATTTCATTCAAGCGTACCTCACCGGAGCAAATGTGCCTGCTGGAGAAAGGGGAAGTCGCCAGTGACCAAAGTGTGAGCAGCACCGATACCGAAACTTCAACCAGGGCGGATGGTTTCAGCAGCCATGAGTCCCTCAGGCCTCTACAACCAACTTTAGGTCTCGACAATCCAGCGTCTCTCCTGTCGGAGCCCCTGACCTTACAGTCCTTCACGGACCCCGTCGCCCCTCAGCGCAGCATCAGCACACAGAGCTCCTCTCAGCCCACCAGCCCGCAGGTCGTCAGCCCTGTAACGAACAGTCCCCACGTCAACGTCAACATCACTCTGCATATAGGAAACGGCTCCTGTGGGACGCCATCTTTTCAGCCGTCAGACTTTAACCAAGCGGAGCATCAACTTCCCTTTGGACAGGAAGAGGAGTCCGTCAGCTCTCCTCAGCAAGAGGCAGGCAAACTGTCGTTTATGTCAGTCGAGGAGAGTCCCAGCTATTGCACATAAGAACTCCTGTGTCTTCTGAACATTTTTTAACATTACTGTAAAAAGCTTTGACTGAAAGAATGTGCAGCAAAATCTTAGTGCTTTGTTTTGCCTTCAGCTGTTACTTTATGGGTATGTGTATATATTGTGTGTTGTTTTACATAAATTGTACATAAATGTTCTAAAAATAGATTTATTTAACATTTCTTTACGTACATTTCTTATTTGTACAGTGGACATAAAATAAAGGGGCATTCAAGTGAGTTCTTATGCATTTCTCGCCTAGCATATTTGGAGTTTATTTACATTTATTTATGAACCAGCATAAAAGAAAGAAACCAGAATGAAGAGTTTGTGATGAAACATGGTTGAAATCTTTCCAGCCCTTTATATTTTTCAGTATTTTAGGCTAGAAAACAGAGCAAAAGAAATGGCTTTTGCACTGATTGTGACTTTATCCCTTGTAAAACTCAGCATTAAGATTGTCAAGTTAATTTTCAAATTTACAGTAATTTGAAAATCAATCTTCCATCCAATCTCACTGAACTTCAACTTCAGTTATGCAAAGAAGTAGCAATACTTTCCAGTCTCTACATGTGCAAATGCTAGTTGGAACATACAAAAAAACATCTAAAAATACATACAATACAATTTGTTATACAAAAACATTTGTGTTTGTTTTATCATATTTAATCCCAATAAAATATATTGAAATTTGTGGTTTTAACATGAAGCGATGTGAAAAAGTGCAGAGGGTATGAATAATTTTGCCAAGTGCAATACTTTGAATACATTTTCACATATATAGCATAATATATTTGAATAATGTTTGAATATCATCACACCTAAATTCAGCAATTTTAGAACAACTATATTTCAAACTGTGTAATTTTCAATAGCATATTTTGTAAAAAAAAAAATTTAATATTTGAACTTAATATGATATTCTTCTTTCCTTAAAACCTGAATTATCTTCAGCTATGTGTCTAAAAGTGCCCCATAATTAAAGGCATTATAAAAACCATTTAATAATTACAAATTGAAATAAATTAAATAAATTAATGTAGCTGTAATTATTTGTTTAGGTAATAGCTAAAATAATAGGACACATGTTTAGTTTGCACTTCAAGTGCTCTGCCAATCAAGTGTTGCAATTTTGATCAAAATTAGATCATGAAAGCATAGAAAACATTTATAATCTTTATAAATAACGTACTTTTCTTTACTTAATTATTAATTTAGGTATTTATTTACATACATATTTTTTTTTCGAAATTGCTAAATGTATTTATTACAGTTTCCTTTAAAAATACTTCATACCGACGCTAATCTCTGCCAGCCATATTTAAAGCGTCTCAACTGAATTCACTGTGATTTCTACGGACACTGCTGACACCTGCTGGTGGAAGACGAGCGCTGCAGCCACTGACCAAGTATTCCTCATTCGATTCATGAAAACACTTTTACGGAGCTGTAACAGTCGCTTTCTTTATGTCGACTGAAATGCAATTCAGACCATTTAACGAACTGTTTCGGTTTTAATTTATGTATTTAGCTGTTTCTTCTCATAAAGGTAAACCGCTAACAGCGGATGAACAGGAGAAAGGAAGTGTGGGTCACTTCATTTTAGAAATCGGGGGTCAACGGTTACATTTTAACCACTCTACCAAAGAGTTTAAATTATTTTTGATTAATTTAAAAATTACGCAGGTAATTTGAATATCGTAGGCTGTCTTACTGTAGCTTGAACGACATTAATAATGGAAACAAAGTAATGTTTAATCCCCGTGAACACTATCTCACACCCCTCCTTGTGTGAGGCGGTTGGTTTCGTCTGTTGCCGTTGTGTGTCGGTGTTCTTCCTGAAAAGACACTCTCATTGAAGCCGCCGATGTCGCCGCAGAGAGGTCGCTAGGTTAAGGTTCGTTTTTCCTCCGCTTTTATTCATTTTTGCTGTGGAAAAAATGTCACATTGAGATAAGGTCCCACCGTTTATGTTTGTAATATTATTTACTGTTAATGAGCAGGTTAAATTAATTAATTCTTCGCCTTTTATTGTGTCATTCATCCTCCTGTTGTTGCTTTTTTTTTTTTTGTCCTGTCTGTTGTGTTTACAAATCCAGCTAGGTGTCAAGCTAGTTAAATAAAGCATGTGCCACGACTTTACAGCATGTGTCAAACTCAGTGTAGTTTTTTTTAATGTCAGAATGAAGGAGCCTGCTGCCGGCTGTTTAAAACTCTCCTGATTTGGGGGAAAATAAAATGAAAGCTCCTCAACACCGGGGAAGGAGGTCGACAGCAACAGAGGACAGACCTGCAGCTGCAGGTGTTTGCCTGTTGGTCGCCTGGCAGGCTGTTTGCTGAGGTTAGGGATGAAAGAGAGGTGGGGAAAAACCCGAATCTGGAAAGTGTTTTAGCAAAATGAAAAGGCTTTTCCTTGGAAGCTTCGACATTTCCAGGTGTTGACGCAGGTAAAGGGGGAAGCTGTCAAAGTGAAACCAACCTTGGGTTGGATAATGTGCATTGTTGGGCTATAAATTATGCAGCAGCATTTACAGTAGCAGTTGTCAGTCAGAAAAGACCTTCTTTAAACTATTGGTGTGTTTGTATTCAGCTCCTTTTACCATGGCAGCCCTAAATAAATTCAACCAGCTGCCTCCACTGATCATCTAATTGGTGATTGGAGTCGAGCTGTGTGCAAAAACATCTGTTTTCCAATCACCTAAGTTAGTTTGTACAGAAAAAACTCAAACAACATTAACATAATCTAGTGAATAGTTGTGAAAACCAATAACGGATATTTTTTTCCCAAGACAAAAGTCAAATATGTTGGTCAGTGTTCATGTTTTATGGCTTAAAAGCAACTCTAAAAATAAAAGGAAAGAAAACATTACTGAAACATTACAAGCAGCAACATAAGTCATTCTCTGGTCTGAGTTTATATAAAGGAAGCTTGATGAAATACTAAACAATCCTGGAAAAAAATCCTTTTGAAGGCTGGAGGGGACTTTAAAATAGGGCGGATACTCACAAGCCAGCAGGACAGTGACTTAAAACCTACATGCACAACTACAGTAACATCAATACTTTTATGACTTCAAAGTATATCCGCGTGTTAGACTGGTCTAGTCAAAGTTTGTGGCAAGGCTTGAAAATTGATGTTCACAGATGCTCTCCAATATGACTGAGCTTGAGATATTTCGCAAAGAAAAATGGACAAAATGTTTAACATTTTGAGTGTGTGTATATATATATATATAAATGTATTGACTCAGGAGAATAAACAGAACCGCATACTGCAGTGCTCTGTAAAATATTGTTAAAACCATGAATATTTTTACTTTCATAAATCATGTTAATATTGCACATTGTCTGTGGTTGTGATATGAAAAAATTCAAAGATTAGGAATCATATCAAGAATGCAAGACAGATATTGACTCTCAAGAAGCTGTAAGATTTTTATTTTTTCTTTTATAGTTAATGTTAGACTAATTACTGTTGGTTCTACTCACACTTGATGTTTAATGAGTTCTTACCAAAGTCCATTTAGTTAAAGTGTTACTACTAAATATTACTTACCGTTTTTGAAAACAAGACCAATCTGACCTCAGATTAAAGATTCGATGCATCATTTTCTCTTTTCCTCTCTCTCCAGTTGATCTTCTCAGTCTGCTCCCGCTTGGCCGCGAACCATCCGCTCTCAGATTCAACCCAAGATTTTTCGCTTCAGAACTTCGTCCTTTTAGATGCTTCTCATCCTTCTCCAATGGCTTGCTGTCTGAAGGACGAGCTCCTCTGTTCCATCTGCCTCAGCATCTACCAGGACCCCGTCAGCTTCGGCTGTGAGCATTACTTCTGCAGGAAGTGCATCACCGAGCACTGGAGCAGGCAGGAGCCGCACGGGACGCGGGACTGCCCCGAGTGCCGCCGGACCTTCGCCGATCCGCTGCTGTCGCCGAGCCTCAAGCTGTCCAACATTGTGGAGCGCTACTCGGCCTTCCCGCTCGACGCCATCCTGAACGCACAGAGGAGCTCCTACCCCTGCAAGGACCACGAGAAGGTCAAGCTCTTCTGCCTGTCGGACAAAAGCCTGGTGTGCTTCTTCTGTGACGAGCCGGCGCTTCACGAGCAGCACCAGGTGACCACCATCGACGAGGCGTACGAGGAGATTCAGGTCAGCGGGCGCAAACACACTTCAGATGCTTGTGTATAGTGACAACTTTGTTTTGTTCTCAAGTAGTAGAAATAACTATTCTGATTATTGAAGTAATCATCAACTAATTTAGCAATCGAGTGGAGGATAAAGACATTTAGCTGAAAGAACAAGTAGTCAGAGGAGTAATTAAGCCAAAAGTGGAACAATTAAATGTATAAATTCTGCATTTAAGATGTAAAAAGAACATTCTCTATAAATATGTTTAATCCAAAACTCCTCAAGAGGGATAGTTTTAACTTCACCTAGTTCAAATTAAACAAATAATCAACACTTTAGCCCCACACTTTATTGATACTTGAGAAGATGGGGCTGAGCTTTTCACATGTTGATGATGAAGTGTTTTTTAACTGCAGATTCATCCTTTGCGACAAGTTAAGCTTTAACTAAAGGGACTGCTACTGAATTTTAGGCACTCAAATGTGTATTTTCTCATTTTTTAGTAAAGGAATTACATATTTTAATGCATTTCTATTATGGTATAAAAAGGTCTTAAATAAAAAATCAGCAGAATGTGTCATTTTTTATCTGATTAATTAGTACAGTAATGAAGAGCTAAAATAATTGTGAATTACATTTTTATATCCAAGTACTTTTCCTCTTTCAGCCCCCGTGAGCTTCCTGATCTGTTTAGAGTTGAAACTAAAGAAAAGGCTGACTAAAACTCTTTGGAGTGGGTTGGTGTTTTGTTTAAGAGAATTTTACAAATTAATCTAATTTTGCTTTTATCTGCAAGACCCTGCATGACTCCACTGACCTTAGTGGTTTGTACTCATTGTTTCTACAGTAAAAATGCACCATAAATGCAGCTCATTCTGCAAGCTGTGGGAACCTTTTCCAGGAAGCAGGGTGGTTTTCTGGGGCCGAACTTTTCAACTGTTTCCACTGTAGAGATAAATCAGGGTACAGAGGCTGGAATCTAGAAAACGATAAGGGGGAAGCACTTCTGGTAATCCTCTTGAATTACGAGTGTAGAGGATGCAGAATGTTTGTTTTTACTGTTTGAATATTTTCTGGTTTCAATTTCAGTCATCTCCAAGCTTAAACTCTAACGTTTTCGCTTCATCATGGTTTCAAGTGGCACAACAGGAGTTTTTTGTTGGGGAGGGGAGGGAATAAATCTGTAGAAAATCTGTCTTGTTTTGCATAGATTTTAAATAAAATCAGCTAACCTTAGCATAAATAATCATATTTAATAGGGATGTGCCGATCAGGTTTTTTTCTGCCGATCCCGATACCGATCACCCCTGAGGGCCGATCGCCGATTCCGATCCCCGATACCGATCACATAATTGTTATTTATTTATTTTTTTTATCATAATCACTACCGTTACATTATGTGGAAAAAGGAACCATGAATTCACCTTAATTTAGACAAAAACTTGTTTTTAATAACTTT
>CAEGAF010025780.1:0-17283 GCA_903067075.1 Micropoecilia bifurca | reverse complement strand
TGGCTGCTGCTCATCGCCAGACTTTGTGTTTAATGGGAGAAGAGAAACAGGTGTTTCCTATTGGTGGTGATGAACAAGCCCAGGTAAGTAGGCTACCGACTTTGTAGCAGTCAATCAGTAGGTGGTCAAAACTCTAGCGTTTCTCTTTCTTGCTTTTTTGTAACGAGTAACTAAACCACACATTGAAAATGTATCGGAGTAAAAGTATGCAATTAAGTTTGGAAATATAGTGAAGTAAAAGTGAAAGTTATCAAAAATTTTCGTACTCGAGGAAAGTATGAAGTACTTCAAAATATATTTAAGTAAAGTAGTGACGTCTTTTTACTTCGTTACTATACAACACTGATCGATGGATGGTTAAAACAAGCTTGTTCTTATTCTGTTAAGTTACTTGGATTGGATAAAATATCTGGAACTTTTGCTCAGGTAATAGTAATACTTTATAACAATATAGGTAAAAGTAAAAAGTAGTAAAACGACTCCTAAAAGTAATTTTTTTTACAAAGTTGCTGAACCTTAGTGTTAGTATGGAACTTGTAATTTCAAAAAAAAAAATCTTGTTTTTCGGTCATGCATTTGTTTCCCCCTTTTTTATTCCACATATATTTTTTCAGATGTGATATTCCTATGCTGTCAATTTCAGAATTTATCTACTTTTTTTTCTCCATCACTTGTAGGTCAATATTTATTTCCATTTCCCCTCCTGTACTACAACATGCACTTTAATTCTGATGCTTTAATAGCATGATCATAAAAACTGTTTTAGATATTAAACAAAAACTAGGACAGATGAGTAAATATGAAATTAAATAAATCATTTTAATGACACTGAAGAAAACAAAACGTTATCTATTTTTGATTATGGAAGTTTTAGTCCTCTAAAAAGGTAGATTAAAATATGTGGATCAGTTTGCCTTCTTTCCTCTCAGTTTGTATCTACATCCTCATCAAGACGTGCCATAGGTTCCAACCTTTTTTGTAAATTGCATCAAGTTTAATTCTTTAGTAGTAATTGTGCAGTATGGCGACAAATAATCATAATTGTTCCCAAGTCTAACACATAATCTAATTCAACAGTAGGAGCACGGATTGTGATTCCTATCTCCATTTAGCCCAAAAACCAATCACAAAACATACCAAAGTAGCTCTAAATCACCCCGGATTATAAAAAAATTAATTTAAGTCATTGTTTGTTGAAGTGTACATAAGACGAAACAGGCACGAAGAGGCCAGATCGACCAAGGTACGAAAAGACGAGGGGAGGAAATGACCAGCACCCGCTGCCGTTAGCTAGTCACTGTTAGAGAATCATCACTGTAGTTGCACCTGCTTGATAAAATCGATTTAACGTGTGAGGGGGATACAGCAGTTAACGCGTTGGCATGGTTACCTAGCTATCAGAGGCAAGAACGAGAGTTAGCTAATCTTTTAAACAGACGTTTGTCACAAGACGTTTGAACGCTTAATGTGTCGCTATTGGTAAACATGACTCAGCTACCAATTACTGTCTTTTTCCGGAGAACTGACGGACAGAGAGTAAAGGTAAACCTGCAGGACGTGAACCAGAGGAAGCTAACGCTCCGACTCCGTTTTCACCTTGCTAACTATATCCAAGGCGCGGAAGTTAGCATCGGGTCTGAAGTTTTAAACGTATCGCTAGAGTAAGGGAGCCGTTTGGACAGCAACTCCTGTTCAAAACCTTGAACACCTAAAACCAGCTAAACTGGACTCAGTCATTCAACAGTGAACACAGATTATTTAAAATATGGTTTATTCGGTGTGTGGACGGACAAAATGGGAATTTCCCCTGCCTTAATTAGGCACCTGGGTGGCTTGAAAAATGATGCCAACACTGGTCAAATATGACCTGAATTGTTTTTTTTTTAAAAAGGGAATAATTTCCATTGAAACTTGGATTATAATTTTCGCAAGGTTGTAAAGAAACATACAATGTACCTTTGGTATTTTTGTTTGGAATCTATTATGTGAACAATGACCTAAATAACATTGGCTTTGTTTTAAGAAATTTGTAAGTAGTGTGTAATAATTCCAGATTCAGTAACTGGACTGATTTGTTCTCAAACTTTACACCAAAACTCAAATCTTCTATCTCTTAACAAATAGATTAATAAACGGACAAATAACAAATAAATGTTCAGCTATTTCAAAGCTGGGATTTGAGCTGCACAATTTCTGAAAATCCCAGCTGTGATTGTACATTCTGTGTTACAAAATAATGCTGGATATGATTCTTAGTAGGTCAGTAGTTTTTACAGAGCTGTGTTGTTCATCCTAATATTTTTTAGCAGGTTTTTCACTACCTGCTAATGATTTTGGTGACCAAGATGTAAATGCACCCAGAAAGGACTGAGAATGTGGGTCAACCACAGTCGGCATCTTCATCAACATATTCATCAGTAATATTGCAGTTGCATGATTTTCTAGTATTATTAATCTCTACTTGGAATTTTGCGTCATTTCAATATAAGCCATTCCACGGTTCACTTGTTTAGGTGTTTACCAGCATTGTAGTAGCTCAGTCATTTTACACGAGCTTTAGCATCTTGGCTGCTAAAATACACACTTGACGAGAGCACAAAGGGGAGTTAGACCCTCCAACCAGCCAAATAAGGTGGTTGCATACAGAGATCGAATGCAACTTGTGTTGCAAACATTAATACTGCAATTAAAATTGTGATCCAGTATATTTTGTGACTCAATTCCAAACTAAAACAGCTTTCAGCTGTCTAATCATTGAAAATGCATTGAAAATTTCAAATACATGTCATGTCAATGATGGTGGTAAAATTGTTGATCAGTTTAGGTTTCAAACAGGCCTCCGCTGATCTGCGGGGTGTTATTATGTTAGCGTTGTGAAACAAAACCATTTCATAACTGTCACTGCTCACAGTAATCAAAGCCGTTCCTGATGATTGGCTCCTTCCTGCCTCTGCTTGTTTACCAAGGCGTCTGCATCCGGTCTGAAGGCCTCCTCCTTGGGAAGCGGTGGTGTTTCTGTGGTCGGTGTCAACGACTCTCCAGCTAGCCGCCAGGCTGCGGCTAAGCTAGCCCTGCGGAAACAACTGGAGAAGACCCTGCTGGAGATCCCCCCACCCAAGCCACCTGCGCCAGAGTTTAACTTCCTGCCCTCTGCAGCCAACAATGAGTTCATCTACCTGGTGGGACTGGAGGAAGTGGTGCAGAACCTGCTTGATACCATCCACAGAGGTCTGTTGGCTAGATAGAGGGATTTTTTTATTATTATTATTATTGCAAACCATTCTCGTCCATTATTTTGTTTTTCCCATCAGTCCTAAAGAAATTCCCCCTCCTTTCCTACCCAGGAAAAACAGGCGTGCCACTCTCTAAGCAAGTCATCCGAGACCCTTTCATCTGCACCCAGTGCAATACTGACTTTACCTGCCGCTGGAGGCAGGACAAGGCTAAAGGCGGGGTCATGCTCTGCGAAGACTGCATGTCGTCCAATCAGAAAAAGGCGTTCAAAGCTGAGCACACCAATCGGCTGAAAGCCGCGTTCGTCAAAGCGCTGCAGCAGGAGCAGGAGATAGATCAGCGCATCATCCAGCAGGCGTCCTCCCCGGTCTCCCACAGCACCTCGTCATCCGCCTCATCTGCCGCCTTGTCGCTGAAGGCAGAGCAGCTGGTGTCCCAGCAGCTGAAGCAGGTTCAGGCCAGAGTTTCCTCCCTCCAGCACCACCACCAGGCCAACAGGGGAGCCAACATCCTCCATCATCACTCCATTAAGCAGGTGTGGGGGGGAAGGGGGAACGACGATGTTTTTATTTGCATCTAAAAAGAAGCGTTTGTTTAGCAAATGTCGGTGCGAGTCAAGCTGTCCGCTTGTGTTCAACCTCAGAGCTCACAGGGCCACCTGTCCCACGGCGTCTCCTCTGTGGGGGTGAGGGGCGTCCCCCACTCGTTCTCCTCCTCCTCGCAGCTGCAGAGTGCGGTGGCGGCCGCGGCTTTGGTCAGCCGGCCAGGTAAGCACGCCCACGTTTCCCACCGCTCTGTCCAGAGTTCAAAGGTGAGCAGCAGTGGGATCAGCGGCGGCAGGAATGTCAGCGGAGGTAGTGCCTCATCAGCTGCATGGAAGAAGCAGAGCAGCAGTAACGCAGGTAGACCCGCATTAAAGCCAGCCCAGCTCTGGTGCCTGACATCTCCTCTCTTTCAACTCCTGTCTGGTCCAAAAGCAGTCCCTGAACACGTTTCGTCCAAATTCTAATAGTGCCCAGAAACGCATTAAGTGGAAAAAAAAAACATTAGCTGAGATCAGAAAGATAAAATAACACGGGAGAAAATGTTTTCGGACAAGGCAAACCCACTCTGGAGTTCCCTTCCTGGAATTGATCCTGTTTTTCCTACTTTAGTCCCCTGGTTTTGGTGAGCTCGTGTTTTTCCTGGGTGTCTGCTGTAAGGTGTGTTAGAGTAGGAAATCTTTCAGTTTTTTTTCCCCCAACACGGCGGCAGTCGGAAGTTTACAACATGCTTAAATTATTAATTTACCTTATCTATTTTCAGTGAGGAATACGGTTACACCAAAAGTTAGAGAAAGAAAACTAATTCTAATTTATACAAGGTGACAAGTTATTTAACCCCAAATGATGCAGCAAGTAGCTTCTTATTTCATGTATCATCCTGTGGTCCTGGAAAAGGTTAGGTGTGTTTTACAGGCGTCAAATCATCAGCTTGAAGCAGAGAAAACTAATGACGAGATTGAAGAAGCGACAAAAATTGGGTTGTGAACCGTCAAACGCGTTGATAGAAACTGGAAGTGGGAAACAATCGTCTATGAGAAGGAAATGTGGTCAGAAAGGAATCCTGAGTAATCAGTCATTATTTAAATCAAATTGAAGAAAAAAGAGCACTACAGCTCACTTATTCTTTTTAATGGCGTAAAAACAATTCCCACACACAATGTGAAGGAAACTCAAGAAATTGGGACCAAACAGCTATGCATCCATAAGAAAACTACCAGCAAGTTAGGCTAACTGGAGAAAAAAAGCTTCAATTTGCAGGGGGTCATAAACATGAGCGATGGAGGGAGGTCATGTGGTCCGAGTCCAGATTTACCCAGAGGGAAAGGCGCATCAGGGCAAGAAGTGATGCTCCCGTCATGCGAAGGCTGCACTGTAGCAGCTTGTGGGGGCAGCGCTGTGATCTGGGGTTGCTGGTCCAGCTCCAGCAACATAAGGACGTCAGCTGACTACCCGAATACTGAATGATCGTGGTTTTTTTCCATCAGTTAATTATTCCTTCCCTGATGGCGTGTTCAAATTCCAAGCGGACAATGCCAGGAGTCATCAGGCTCGAATTGTGAACGAGTGATTCAGGGAACATGAAACGTGATTTTCACACATATGTCGACGACCGTCAATTTCAGACCTTAACCCCATTGAGAAGCCTCAGGATGTGCTGAAGTGAATCTTCTGACATTTCAGACATCATCAAAACAATACCACAGTGAATGCAAAGCTAATAGAGGCCCAATTTGGTAATATGTTGAACTAGTTTGTTTGCTTTGACGATGCTGGTCTTTAAACTATAAAACATTTTTGTTTCATATTTCTGGAATTTCTGAAGACTTACTGCTAGCCTGCTAAACGTATTCCAAAGCCAGTTCTGATTGGATCATTGTCCTGTTGAGTCACCCAGTTGTTTGCAAGACGCAATCTTTTAATCCAAACTGTGACCCTCAGATGAAAGGGTTTTGCTTGGATTATTCAAGAGCAACACAGGAACCACTAACGCCCAAGTCTGCCACGAACTAGAAACTTTTGTCAACGTAGCGTCAATTTCTAGAGGGAAGTGAGATCAACAAGGACTAAAGAGGGCATTGCTTCCACAACTGACATCCTCAATCAGGACAGAAAGGTTCCTTCTTTGGAGGACTTTTATGATCAAATGAAGACAAACAATTAGTCCGCAATGTGGAAAAGATGTTGGATGAATTTACTTCAACTCTACTTAAAACGTTGGGACATTTAAATAAATATCAGGTCAGTTCCCAAAGATTCACCAACGTAAGTAAACTCTGGTTCCGGCAGGAAGAGTGGTCAAGTATCCAGATATAAATATTATGCTAGAAAGCATCTGAACGAGGTGCCATTTGCAAATGAGCATATGGTAACATCATATCATTTACACGTGTGTAAATATTTATTAGATTTGATCCTGTACGTCTTAAAGAAAAACTCTTGGACTTTTTCAAATGAATTACCTGAAAAAAAACCGAGTGTATGTAAACTTCTGACTGCCCCTGTGTTTGCCTTCGCATTGTGGGGACCTTGGGTGGCTTCGTATTCAAGTAGTCGTACTGCTCCACCGATTTCTGCACAACCAGCTCCACAAACTGACCACTGATTCTTCACAGGAGTGACCATGGCCTACGTGAACCCGAGCCTGACCGGTCACAAGACCTCGGCCACCGTGGACGCCCGTCAGAGGGAGTACCTGCTGGACATGATCCCCTCTCGCTCTTCCATCTCGCAGACTGCAAACACGTGGAAATGACTTCATAAACGGAGCCCTGCTGTTCAGAAATTGTGTCCAAGCTCCTCGGCTCCCGATAACCTGGTCCACAGCGCCCCCACAGGACTGTTAAGCAATTACAATCTCTCAAAGTGAAGAAACGTTCCTGAAATCTCTTTGTAAGATTTTATGTTTTAGTTTTCATTATTCTTATTTTTATTTTTTGATGTTCACACTGTTGTTTTGGTAATTATGGACAAACCATTTTTATTTGAGTGGGTCAAAACAAATAAAACAAAACAATACTTGAAGGGCTTTCCATGAGCTCTGTCTCTGTCCTTCAGACCGAGCAGAGAAATGGTGTGAGAAGAGCTTAACATCTGCTGTTAAAGAGAAAAGTATTGAGATTTAGGGTTGTCAGCCATTGTGGTGATCGGATGAACCCTCATTTCTGACACTTGAATGGTTCTAGTTGTAACCCAGGAGTTCACATTAAACAAAATACATTTATTTTAGGTAAAATCACCAAGTTGTAAAATTTTCATTACATCCTCTCTGTGTAGTTATATGTTTGAATTTACGTTGTATTTACAGTAAGTTATTTTGCTTTTGACTGAATTTAAAAATCGCTCGGTATGGAAGTGGCTTCTACTGAGTTTATTCTAGCTTTCTTTGTTTTTTTTTTTGTTTTTTTCCCGTTTAACAGCATGCCTATCCTTACGCCCGTTTTGCACCTTAGCAGAAGAAGCGCGGTGTCATTGCTTAACTCATCTGTAATTACCATCTACTTATTTTATATTATTGTCACCATTGTAAGATTTTTGAATATGTCGTCACTGCAAACTCTTGACGGAGCTGAATTTTCTGCACTGGAGCCAGAGCTCCTGCCTCCAATAATTCAGGATCCATGAAGCTGCGTAGACGTTTTTTCTTACACCTCCCAGCTACCAAGACTTGGGACTGCACAAAAACATCCAGAAATCCTCGCCATCATGAGTACATTTCTCTGCTTTCCAAAATCTTTACTGCATTGTTCAGAATTATGTTAAAGTTTATTTGGTTTACCTTTTCTTAGCTCCTAAAGAAATAAAAATATACATTTTAAATGGCTCCTGTCTTTGTGTGTGTGTGTGTGTGGGTGTTACAGCAAACTAATCTCCGGACATTTTATTAGTGCACTGTTTCAGTCATTCAAAGGCTTTTATTTTAGTTTTTATTAATTTCTAAGCAGCCATTTGTGCACCAAAGTGCCATATTTGAGCAAACAAGGAAGTTAATTATTTTTGAGTACAAACATGGATTTGTTGCTGAAGGAACATCTAGCTGTCATCTTACCTTTGCAGCTATTGCTAAATCTGTTCATGTTTAACTGGATGTATGAAGTCTTCAGAAATGCCTGGTTTGTCTGACTTGTTCCATTTTATTGGATTTAATGGACATGTTGCAGGTAGTTGAGGGTCTGCTTACAATCAAGTCTAGGTTAAAGCTGTTTTCTAGTTTGCCCAATACTTTATTTTTCTTCTTTTACTTGGATTGCTTTTTTATTTCACGTCATTATAACTTTAACATAATATTCAAGTAACACTCTTAGTTACTCTGCTCACCTGAATGCATATCTACATGATTTTATCACTTCTCTGACGTGCAATAAAATGGTTTTCCTTGATCTAACACGTGGGGGCGATGTGGAGCGCATCTACAACCGTCGTTCTCTGTGCGTTAAAGAAGAAGACTCGCCCTGTCTGAAGGAGGAGGCCTGGGCAAGATGGCGGGGTCCAAGGTGAAGCAGGACATGCCTCCTCCGGGAGGATATTCTGCTTTTGATTACAAGAGAAATCTTCCAAAACGAGGATTATCGGGTACATACACCGCATATAAACCTTCTTAAATCAGGGAAAAAGAGAACCTCCAGTCCGACTGGAGACCTTGCACTGTCCCAACATTAGCTCATGCTAACTGCTCGGTGTCAGCTCATATAGAAACACAATGTGAAATGAAAGGCTCACTGTTGGTAGTTTTTATTTTTGTGTACCTGTGCTTCTCCTGTAACGGAACAGTATTATGATTTGTTTTAGTATGTTTTAGTAAATTAAACGTATACATGACCTAGAAACATTTTAGGCGTTTTGACTTGCTAAACTGCTAGCATGTTTGCTTTGTTTACTTCGGTCTCTTTGAAGGATATAGCTACGTTTGTTGTGAAAAATTTGATTATCTAATTAGTTTAATGCATATCTGTAGCTGTACGAGTGTTACGTCAATTGCAGTAAGAAATTCCTGGAATACTTTGATTTTGTTACCGCTTTCAATGAATCTCGACTACCAAACGTGTTTATTGCAAGACGGAATAGTTGAATGGATCAAACAACTTTTAATGTCAGGAAAAGATAACCTGGATTTAACGCAACATGCAGTTTCTAAATGATTGCATTCATTAAGAGGGAACTTTTTATCAAATATATGTATATATATATATGCATGTATGTTTAATTCCCTCGTTTTGTAAACTATAAATTATCTGATAATGATCTTTTTCCCCCTTTAGTTTAATAAACTAACCACACCCTGACCTGTTAAGTGATCCTGATGTACCTCAGTATGAATGAACTTTTCTTTATAATACTTGAAATCATCATTTAAAAACTGTTTTTCTGGTTATCTTTGTATGATATTAACTGTTTGCCACTGCTTTCCAGGCAGACATAATCATCATGTTACATCCTTAGATCAGACCAAGTGTGTAAACTCCATTACCTAAAACTATTTAAAATGGGACTGAAATATTCTGGATCGATTCGATTCTTTAAGTCTTTGAAGCTTTTACTCTATTTTTACAAACAAAAATGGACATTTTGATGCTGTATTGACAAAAGGGGTGTTGCTTGATAAGTTAGAGCAGTCAAATCTACATTATTAACACGCAATGCGTCAATGTCTTTTTTTTTTTTTTTTTTTTTAAATTGCCTTTCATTTTATTTGCACATATATGTGTGGAATTCAGTTGAGTTAAATTAAATGCAAAATAATCCAATTTAGATTTGTGAATTCAAGCAGCTGAAATGAATGTGAGGAGAATAAGAGGTAATGCGTGACTTATTTCTCCATTTACCAGGGTATAGTATGTTTGGAATCGGGATCGGCATCATGGCGATCGGCTACTGGCGGATATTTAGCTGGAACAGAGAGAGGAGGTAAGGCTGGCTCTCGTTCTGGCTCCTCTTGTCAGATTGTCTGCGATGGCCACAACACTGACAATCGGTTGTGATGTTTGTGTCGCAGGCGCTTGCTGATCGAGGAGCTGGAGGCCAGGATAGCACTGATGCCGCTTATTCAGGCAGAGCACGACCGAAGGTGAGGATAAGAAGTCGCAAGTCGACGTCCAGAAGTGGGATCGGATCGTCGTTTAACAGATGAGTTTCACGTTTCCACAGAACTTTAAGGATGCTGAGGGAAAACTTGGAAGAGGAGTCAATCATCATGAAAGATGTTCCAGGCTGGAAGGTAGAGGATATATTCACAAAATGATCCCTTGTATTTTTCAGAACTATGTTATATAATATTCTGAGGCATCACATTCACTTTTCTTGTATGAACTTCAACATTCTTGGATTAGCTTTAATTTTCACACACAAGTTTACATTGCTGCACCTTCTATTCTATTCTAAGATCAAACTACAGGAAGTGAGGAAAAGGGAGCAATAATATTCTTAGTTCACCATCTTTATTATTTACTCTTGTAATAAGTGACCTACTCAAACGCCACAATATTATTTTGAAAATGTTTTAAATTGAAGACTCACACAGAATTGAGCTGGTGATCAACAGGTATATTTTCTATTGCACATGGCAGTAAATTGTTTGCCAGGTAGAATAAAACCAAATATTCCGGTTGAAAAGAATTTACTTTTATGAGCACCGCAAATTCATCAGTAAATGAGTGAAACTAGATTAAAAATACATATAGAAAATTGACCAGAAGACCATTATGTCCTTTTCAGTAAAATATCAAAATTCCGATTCCAATGTTTTTCTACTATCAATCTTATGACTTCAAATTCAAGTCACAGTGAAATTTGCCACTAATGTTTTCTGCAGGTGGGTGAGAGCGTCTTCCACACGGACCGCTGGGTCCCCCCACTGTCAGACGAGCTGTTCAGCCTCCGGCCACGTGAGCAATATTTACACAAGCGCTTTGGCTTCCTGTGGTACGTGTGATTCCAGCCGTGATGAAGATCGTCCCAGACTCCATCAGCTGCCTTGTGGACATGAGCCCTCGCTCACTTCAGCTTGTAAATGTTCAATAAAGTTTGTTTTTTTTCTTTACCCTAATCAGTTTTTTTTACTTTGGTTTTGATTTTCTTGTTAGGTCAGTACTTTTCAAAAAAAAAAAAATTCTGGAGTTTTTTTTTTAATTATGTAGTATTTACAGTGAAGCAGCTCTGAATATAGCAGCTGTCAGTTTGTGATGGATGTTGGATCAGTTTTTCAAACCTGGTGTTCAGCCTGCATGCTTTCTGCTCCACAACAGCTAATTAAAAAGGGAAACGTCTCAAAACTTTTCAAAGCAGCAGCCCTGAGCTTTTTGAAAAGCATGAGATGTTAAACTTTACAAATTATAAAGATTTAAGTGCTTAGAATGACAACTTTATGCTGATACCACCAAATCCAATCAAGTGCAACAGGATAAATTGATATTTTGGAAGCACCCAGCATGTCAACTGGTACAAATTACAAATAAACTCCCCACCTAGTAAAATGGTGCAGACTAATTTAGAAAGACTGTTTAGAGATGCTCACTTGCAAAGTTGTTCACGCTCCACCTATTGGTCAATTCCCTTAGCAACAGATTACATCAAAGCATGAGTCATCTGTTGCCATGCACAACTGCCTTAGCAACCAATGAGGGGATGCTCTCGAACAGTAACCATTAATTTGCCAGGTACCCAAAGGGAAGCAGTTTTTCAAATGTGAACGCCATTAAACTGAAAATTACACATCAAGCAGTAAAGTTTTTTTCTAACCCCCAAGTATCACAAAAGTAAAAAGACCAAGTGATTTAGTCTCAGCTTTATTTTACAAAAATAAAAGGGAGCATTAGCTGCAGAATGTCTGTCTTTGTTAAAATAGTTGCTTCCGTTTGACATGCCATCCAAAAGGACCTTCCATACTTTTCGGTGCAGACTGCGCCAAACCCACTCCTTCATAGAGACCTGCAACACATCAACATGCCAGGTTCACTCAAAATGTTAAGTGGATTCACCTGCACAGGTCTACATGTAGTGTCATTTACCTGATAAGGTGAGTCTGCCTGAGGCTCTGCCAGCTGTAGCCATAGACCACGCTGTGATGAGATCCAGTCAAGTCTCAGCGGGTCAGTTCAACCTAGAGAAAGACATCAATTAGGCCTAAAGAACACAGGGAGCTCAAGATTCTGCATGCAACACTTAAAACTTGCCATAGGAGAACAAACATTTCAAGTAGTGTGGTTGCAGTAATATGGGTGACTTGGAAAGTTATTACTGGAGGAAATTTTGAGGAGCAATGGGGGGGTGAACAGAACTTGACCGAGCACAATTCTATCCGTGACTTAGAGGCAAATGTTTGCGGACTTTTAGAGCGCTACAATCCGGAAGCTTCCTTAAAACATTCCCTCATTAAGGCATTATCTGATTCGGGGAGGAGGCCATGGCATGTTTGCAGGAGACATCTGAAGCACAGGACTTTACACAATTGTAGGTATTCATGGAAACAATGAGAACTGCTTTTCAAGGATGTGAGCAAAGCAAAAGGAGATTTTTACCTCACGTGCACTGGCCTACTTTCTTCATTTATGATATAGGCAAGAGCAGCTTTTCATCTTTGAGCACTTGTTGGCAGGCGCAACACTTCTCTCCAAGGACTTGTAGGTTTTTGAAGGAGCTGCGGTCTTGAACATACTGAAGCACTGACAGGACACCAGCTGATGGCTTGAAAACTTGTCACTTTCAATTTTAAATTTCACTGGAAGTTTGAACTCACTGGACAGGGTTCATATCAAATTCCGTCAACAAATGTACAGGAGGCACTGGACCAAAGAAAATTTGCCTAACCTTACATGATAGAAATTAAGCAGCTGCACAAGGATAATCTTTCATGGAAGCCAAATTTTAGTGCCCTTCCACAACATCCATTTTAAAGTGATGTTGGGAATAAAAACAGTGTTCCCACGCAGCAATGAGTTAGCCACCACCTTAACATTTCCCATGTGATCATTTTGAAGAGGCAATGGAATCAGGATCATTTCACATTGTTTTAATAGGCTCCATGAAGCCAAACTGACAAAGAAAAAAATCTTGGATCATACAAAGAACATAAAGTACAAAAAAAACTGTTCCCGTTCAGTTTACTCTGGCAACGAAGTTACATTTTCTGATCACTTTAAACAAGAGAGTCCATTTACAGCACATTTAAGATGCAGATGTTGAGCAGAGCACAGAAGATACCTTGGGCAGACTGTAGCATGCTGCATTTTGCAACTTCATGAACAGCCGGCCACTTCGGATGTGTAGTTCACCAGGAATTCACTCTTTTGGGAGATTGAACACAAAATGAGCCTTGGGTAAGCTAAGGTTCTCAATAGTTTAAGAAATTTAACAATAAAATCCCCCAAAGGTTAATCTGAGAATGCTAGTTCTTTCCTCAGTTTAAAGATTTGGTAGGAGGTAGGTCAGTTTACCAACAAGGATAACAAAAAAAAAAGCCCCATTTAAGATCTTATAAAAAACAAAACACTTTAAAGTGCTGGACAAAAGAAATTAGCTGATTAACTGATCGACAGAAAGCAATGTGGATAGCTGCTTTATCCCCATGTTAATAAAAGGGGACTGTACAGTAGTGAGATCATACAGATGTTTTGAACGATGGGAGTGGTCAATTGAGCAAGACTGAATTTTAATTTGTAACATGGTTAATAACCAAAACTCATGGCTACATTTAAGTCAGATGCCAAGTTTCTACAACAGAACTACATAATACAGGTGGACATGTTTTTTTTTCCTTGAGGAGCACAGCTTTCAAATACGGCCAGCCAAGTGATGAATCTTGAATCAGGGAGGTTTACTCGTGTGCCGCTGGAGGATAAGAAGTGGGCACAGGTAAAGACACTGAATGTTGACACTGGTGTTTCACAATATCCATTAAACCCACTAGAGCTAGTGCTACAACCCTCCCTTGGTTTTTTTTTTTTGCTCAAAGGGCTCCATCAGTTGAGAAGTGAGCGACTTTTGAAGGTGGCATTGTCATCTGCCTTAGAGCTTAAATGTCTCCGCCAGCCTCTTTCAGTGTGGAACGGGACAGCAAAGACAGGCAACTGTATGCAATGAGGCTTGACCTTGGGCTCAGGTACAGAACTGAGGGGCACACATGAGTCTTAAATATTAGGGCTACAAAAGGTATCCTTAATATTACTTGAATATGGCAGTTTGAAAGAACTTTTCAAAAGAATCCTCCAAATTTGTGCTATGGCAAGTTGTCAACGTCCTTAGTAAAGCTCTACAACATACGATATCACTTAAGGTTTGACAGCCCACAAAAATAGCTACATTTAGTCACATAAGAGATGCTTACCGTAGCTATCATAGCTGTCGCGATAGGATCCAGAGCGGTCACCATATCCACCCTGTCCCCTGAAAGATGACAGCAAAAGTTAAGTTTTACCGTCTTTATTGCTTGTAGATATTGCTATTCAAAGGCTAGTTAGCAGACTTACCTGTTGTCCCTGTAACCACCTGAAGAATATCCTCCACTTCTGTATCCACCACCGCCAAAGCTTCTGTCTCCACCACCGAAGCTCCTGTCGCCATAGCTCCTGTCACCGTAGCTTCTGTCACCGTAGCTTCCACCTAAATGCACAGAGCAAAAATTACGTCCAAAGCAGGGAGAAAAAAAGGGAGAATGAATTAGTTGGGTTGCAATACTCACCACCCCTGGAGAAGCCACGTCCCCTTCCCCCTCGACCACCTGAGTTGAATCTGCCTCCACGTGGGCCAGAGCTAAAGCCTCCTCTGGAGCGACCACCCTTTCCTGCCTCATCAACTCGAATTGCCCGACCGTCAAGTGTCTGCGGGGCATTAAAGGACACAAATTAGTTTGTGTCTTAAAATATTTAGCTGCAGACGACTAGTACATAATAGCATAAAAATTACCTTTCCGTTCATGGCATCCAGAGCATCTTTAGCATCCTCAACATTGTCGTATTTCACAAAGCCAAAGCCACGAGATCTTCCGGTCTCTTTGTCTCTGATCACGTCAACTAAAAAAATATATATATATTTTTTTAAACTTACGTATAATATAAATTGCCCCATTTTCTACTATAGAATAATTATATAAACGCATCTAAAGAAAAAAAAAAAACAACCTACCTTTTTCGATGGTTCCGTATTTGCCGAAAGCTGCCGCCAAAGAATCTTCGTTGGTCTCGAAGCTGAGACCTCCGATGAACAGTTTACCCTCATCCGACATTTTCACAAAGTAACTTAAAGAGGGGGGAGGGGAATTAAGAGCGTTAAAGAAAATCCCACACATCGCATTCCAACCTCATCGAGTAAACAGCAGGCCCGATGACGCAGCTTTAGCCGAAAGTAGGGCAGTTACAAAATGGCGCCTGGCAGTTGCGCACTTTTTTGTCAGACACTCGAGACGGTTTTTCTAAGCAATACAAATGCCTTTCTGGTTAATAAAATGTGTAAAATGAACGAAAAAATTAACTATGTAAACTTAGTTACTCTCATTAAAACCCAACGTCATTTCGAATTCATAACAAGGGATGCCTTTATTTCGTTTAGCCATTAGCCGGGTTTTTCCTCGTCGCCATTTTGTAAAACCGGGCTGGTCTTTGTCTTAGTGACCTACTTAACTGCAGCACGTTGCCCTACTTTTAGGCTTACATAAGTATTCAAAACAACCAAATAAAGCTAAGAATTGCCTGGCCTGGTTTTCTCATATGTTCTACACCAAGAATACATCGAATTTTAATAATTAACAATTAACAAATAAATCTCACAATTACTAAAAATATATATATTTCAAACACACCAAGACCTTACATTAAAATAGAATGATAAATGCAGAACGGTCGACCTCCCCCTACGTAAATATCAGAATTATAGTAAATGCCAACGGCGCAAATACCTTTTGTCCTTATGTGGAGAACAGGAGAACGTAAAGACGTGCCGATAAGAGTCGAGTGAGACCGCGAAAGAAGGGACGCCCCTTTTTATATCTTAGGCTCAGAACTCTTCTTCTATGGTTCAACAGTGTGGTAACTCGACTGCCATCTCCCGTTCAGCACATTGAACAACTACTAATCCAGGCTGAAAAACAACTTGTGGGCATGCTCTAAACACTTCGTTTCGATTACGAAACGAGAAGTCTTTCCACTTTTCGCACTAAAACCTAAATTGTCCATTATAGTATCTTCCATATTTGTTGTGTGCAGATCATTTAATGGTGGAATTACGTCTATCATTTCGAATCTCTGTGTGGTAATTAAAGGGGCGGTGTTGGTTTTCATGGCTTCTCGTCCTCATGCTCCCTCCATTTTGCAAACCTCATTGATCCAACTTATTTATTGTTAAAACGCAGAAGTCCCACTTTGGAATACTCATTTGTCATTTTTTCACCGCGACAAACGTGTTTGTGTATGAAAGTCTTAGCATTTTGTTTTCTATTGTCTGCCTATTTTACGCAGTGTCTTTATAAAAAAAACATGTTGATATATCTGGTGTTTCATCTCTTACAGATTTTCCATTTGATAACAAAACACAGCATTCGTCCAAGTTTTTCTCCTTCTCTTGGGTGGTGTTGGTTATCAGCTATGAACTTTGTTATAATCCACTTGTATGTGAAATTAGGATTTTAGGTTTCACTGTTATCTTCATTGATTCATATAAATCTTCAGTGGTGGAGAAAGTACTCAAAAAATGTACTTAAGTAAAAGTACAAATACACAGTCAAAAATGTACTTAAGTAAAAGTCAAAGTACCACATTAACCTTTTACTTAAGTAAAAGTCAAAAAGTACTGACTTTTAAAAATACTTAAGTATTAAAAGTAAAAGTACACAGTAAAAACTGTGGCGTTAATATTTCAGTGTAAACCTAATTTAATCTAAATAGAGTATTTATAACTATATGGAGTGTAAATTGGCTCTGACGTTGGAGTTAAAAGTCAGTGTAAAATGCTAAATTCACGCAGTGAAACTTTTGACTCTGTCAAGTGTCAATAACGCGCCAGTAAAGATTTTTGGCAACCGCGAAGAGGAGGAGGAGGAAGAAAGAAGACGAAGCAACAGTTTTCTGAAGTTCGTGAGACGCTACTTCTATTTTGGATTCAGAACGGAGTTGTGGTACAGACAAAGTAAGTAACTTAAAACCTCCATGTCTCCTCATTTTTTTTCTACCCGTTTTATTCCGTTGTTCACATTCAGGGTAGCGGGAGAAAGTTGTGTGAGGGCGAGAGCCGAAGAATATCTCTATGCTAGGCGAGTTGTCCACCTCAAAATATTTGCTCAGTTTGTTTCTGAAGGCTGTCGAGGTAAGAATACGTAACTGTTACAAATTGTAATAGTATTAATCACTGTTTCTTATGCCATAGACCAGGTTCCGTGGGTACTTCGGGGTCGTAGCATCCACCGAGTCACGTTAGCATGGTTAGCATCATGGATGTAGCAGCTAACAGGCGCCATACTGTCTGTACAGATTACGTTCAAGTGTATCGGCAATATTAACTCATTTTTCAAATGGCATTACCTATA
>CAEGAF010025754.1:0-20179 GCA_903067075.1 Micropoecilia bifurca | reverse complement strand
GTGTGTGTGTGTGTGTGTGTGTGTGTGTGTGTGTGTGTGTGTGTGTGTGTGTGTGTGTGTGTGTGTGTGTATGTGTGTGTGTGTGTGTGTGCATGGTTGTTTGTCCTGTTTGTCTCTGTGTTGTCGACAGACTGGTGACCTGTCCAGGAACGTTAGCTGGAGATAAGCACCAGCTAACGTTCCTTGACTCCACTAAGGGACAAGGGTGTAAAGAAAATGGATGGATGAATGGAGGGATGAATGTAAGAGAGAGAACTAAAGGGTATCAAGTCCTTAACTTTACTTTTTTCTATTTAGAAAATCCAAATGGTTACACTGTAACAACATTGTAATACATTCTTAGACTGACACAATTCAAGCTTATTTAAACCAGGTAGAAAAATATAATTGCATTTTAAACAGTTTTTATTACAGCAAAAATTATTAATGAAAACGAGCTGGAATTTCCCGGTTTCCAAGGTCAACTTGACACTCACAATATGGCGGCTGCGGTGGCGCATCCTTCCCCTCTTTCGATGCAGATTTTAATGTGAAATCTTTTTACCGGAAGTGACGTGTCCTTCAACCTCTTTCACGTGTGCCTGCCCCAGCAGTTGACAGAACAATTCTGACTCTGGTTGCTCTTAACGGCTCCAAATTGGTTGAGAAATGGACAGCAAAGAACGAGGGAGGAGTAAAACGGTGAAATTCAATTTGAACTTTCCCGAACTTTAATATTTAAGCGCGCGCGTCGACATTGCGCCGAAGGATAAGCACGTAGAAGCCTCGCGCCAACCACTGAATGCCAAGGGACATTAATAAACATTAAGCGTCGTCAGCTAACAGTTAGTTAGCTGACGACGCTGTTTACTGTTGACCTCTTCCCAGCCTGTCACGCAGCCAAAAAGGAGAACCCCAAAGCCTGAAGCAGAGGTGAGTGCAATGTAAACAAAAAGGCAAAAAAAACTAATTTATTATTATTATTATTATTAGCCCAGCTGGTTGTTAAACGCGACTTCCCTAATTGCTAATTCTCTGTGTGTCTGCGAGGGTGACAGACGGACGCTGCAGTCGAGCAATGCGTATTATTATGTAATAAATGAGGATTAGCGGGGCTTGGGTGAGCTGGTAGCAGCAGGTCCATCTCTATACGCTGCCCGTTGCTTTTGTCTCCGAGTCTGTCCCACGTTGAGTTCAGAGGTGAAGCTAAAGCCGCGCTGCAAGGATGGCAGGACATGCAGCCAATTGTTTCTGCTTCTGCGCTTCACATTCTGCGCTCCCAGTCATCTCATCTTCCCACAGCCTCCTCAGACCCAGGGATCCCTTACCACTTTCACCCGGAGTATAAATCTGAGACTGATGGGGGAAACCACTTCCGGTTGGCTCCCTGGTGTCAGGTGGCAAATTGCTACCTGATATCAACCTGTGGTGAAACCCAGCTTCAATTTCTTCATGTGCGGTGCGTTACCATGGTATTCCCCTTTAACTATTTTGCATTTTATCACCGGGCAAGCACAAATGTTAATGGGTGAAGTGTGGTGAAGGATTTTTTAAAAATTAACTTTATTTTGGAGAATCTTTTTTATTAATCTAGGGCATCTAGACGTGACAGGAATTTAAATTCTGAGGATGAAACAAAATGACTAAAGGATGATACTTGGAGAAAGTAGTTTCAAGAGGCTGAGAAAAAACTTGAGACTGGGGCTAAAGGGGCAACAATCCAAAACCAGATCCAATTTTTTTCCTTTTGAAATATTTATTTACACATGACAGAAAATATGCTAAAAATTGACTTTTATTTCAATCATTTCTTTTGTGATTTCACCCAAATTCAAAGTAAGGAAAAGGTAAAAAATTGTAAAGCACATGCTAAACAAGATGGTCCTTTGTGGGAAAAAAAATCCAGATTATCCTCAAAACAAGAAAATTTGATTTATTGATATAATCAATTTATCACCCTGCTCTAGATTATAATGACATAATTCAGAGCAAAACATCTTTGTGGCCTAGTCAAAGTCCAGACAAATTTGATATTCAGACACTCTGCCCAATCACAATCATTCTGAGCTAATTTGCTGAAAATGAATCCAATCTATCAACATTAAGAGTTTCCTTGAGGGGGAAAAAGTGACGATAATTTAGATAAGAAGTCTCCACTGCTTTGCCCGTGACCGACTCTTGTCCTTTGTCCAACATTTCCATATTTCCATTCGCTGCTCGTTTTCCCAGGTAAAACCGAATCGGGTCATCCCAGACTGAACGTCTGTTTGTTGGCAGGCAGCGACAGAAGGGCACAAGAGCTCCCGGCTCATTTGCAAGTTAAATGGAGTTTCCGCTCAGCCCTGGCGTCAGAGCCGTGGCGCCGCCCCGCCGCCGCACGCTTAGCTTCCAATTTGAATAGAGTCTGTGTTTTGGAACAGGAGAGAAGCTGATGTTGGAAGAAAACGTTTTGCTGTGGGTTTTGTGTGTGTGTGTGTGTGTGTGTGTTTAAAAGTAGGCTAACCAGAGAGGAAAGATGCAACTCTGTGTTGACAGCGGATGTGCTCACTTCCTCTAAGTGTTTGGCCTTTTGAGATCAGATGATGTCAAGTCATGAAGGAAATGTGTTTTTTAGGAGTCTGGTTGCCATGGAAAATAGGTCTTCGGTGGAGTATTTACCTCTGGATGTGAACTTGTGTAACCGGAGCTGATTAATTATGCCGAGTGCACAGCTTGCCGTATGGAAAAACGCTGGAATAGATGATGTTTGCAGAAATGTAATATAAGTAATTCTTTGCTAAATCAGCTGAATGTGCATAAATTCAATTACTTGGTTGATTCATGTTTCTATGTGTAAGACGAGTTCCTTAATAAGGACTTTAGGGCATTTTTGACTCCTTCAGACACACCAGAGGTGGCCTAGATCATGTCAGTGCATCAGAGAATAAATCAATTAATCACACAATAAATTAAAACAAACTCAATTTCCATTTGCGTAATTTATTGTTTTTCTCTTTTCTCTCTCTCTTTGTACCAAAACCTGGACGACAACAGTTTTAAGTCTGGTGTGTTTATCTCAGCTTTCCCTTTTTTGAAGGACAGTTTTGTTTACTGATTGCTTACATGATTTATTTTATTTGTTGCTTATTGGATATTTAAAATTCTGTGGAGTTCCAGTGTTACATTTTCAATAGAATTTAAAGTTTCTTGATCATTATTATGCCATTACCATTATATTACCTGAAAATGGTCTCAAGACAACAATATCATTTATTGCAATAACTTCTAGGAGAATTTATCAGCAAAATTTGTTATTGTTACAGGCCTCGGTTGTCATGCTTGTATAAATAATCTCTTGCAGTATTTATTTATTAATAAGTAATAAATAAATGTATTGTTTGCTGAGCTGCAGGCCTTATGTGTGACTTGTGTGTACCTTTTTACTTTTCCATGGAGGTCATCTGATTGTGTAGCATCAGAAGGTGTGTTTACATGCACACCAATATTCAGGTATGATCCCGATTAAGAGCTTACTCAAAATGACATGCGAAACAAGCGTTTGCTGATCACCTGAGCCTGAAGGTCACATTCAGAGTTGGTAATAATTGAATTAGGCCGAGTGGAGTATCTCTCATCTTAGTGTCTCGCCATGGAGGGGGAAAGTTATTGAAAAGCATAAAGCAAACATAAATCTGTTTTGGTTCAAAATTTGCAACATTTTGGGGAGACAGTATGTGTAACAGATTTAAAATTATTAAATTACAATACCTTGCATGGAGCTCATGGAAACTACGGAAAAAAGGGTCTCTGGATGCCATCACTGTTTTGTAGAACGTAATAATCCGTTACATTTGGTTGGCTGCCAAAAAGTGGCATGGACTGTTATCACAGCAGATATAGATATGGAGGCGCTTAAGTGATAAGGAAATGGAAGAACGAGATAAATGGGCTTCAGGTGTAAATCTCTTCCTTGTTCAACAACTACTGCTGTTGATGTATCAACCCACATTTACCACTGTACCATTGTAATATTTCTCCTAATATTTGGATAAAAATTGACATTTTTGCTCAAGGTTGATCTCTTGACAGTTGAGAAATTAAATTACTGTCCTTTTTTGACAGCAATCATGATTAAACCAGAATCACTAACTGTGTTTCCATTGCAAATGTACACAAGACTTTGTCGACAATCCGCTAATGTTGAGAAGACACAATTTACAATTGTCACGTTTTCATTAAATCAGAAATGCAATTAAAATCACACATGAATCACCATGTGAATACACCAATTTTGATACAGCTAAAAAACCATCACAACCGAGCATAACGGGTTTTTTATAGAAAAATGTGAGGTTTTTTCGTAATGGGATGTCTCCATGTAGCAAATTTAATTTTATATTTCCAGTACGTGCAAATATATGGTCAAGGGAATCGCAGATATATGATTAGTAATAATTTCCTGCAGACAAGACTGGGTGATACTGCTTTGAAATAAAATCTCAATGGTTTTTTGAAAAAAAAAAATTGTCCATAAAAAATTAAAAGTGACAGAAAATATTTTTTAAAAAAAGGCTTTTTTTCAGTAATTTTTCTGTAAGTTGACCTGAATTTGAAGTCGGGAAGATAAACACAAGTTGTAAAACAAGCTTACCAAACAAGCTATTTCTTGGGTGAGCTAGCTAGCTAACTGGAGGATTGTTTTTATTGGAGACGTAAAACTCCTGCGATACAGTAGATTATGAATGTGCCATAGTAGATAAATTCTAGGTTAATTAGGCAAGATAGAGAGATATAGTATTATTTTAAATATTTGTCCTAATCACACCTGATTCAAATACAAAGAAGCTCTTTTAGGATTTACTCAGGAGATAATTCAGTCACGTGATGCCAGCAGGATCCAACGAGAGAACAATCAGGGAAACGTTTTTGTCCTCAATCTTATATTCATGTTAAAAATATCTCCATTGTCGAAGACGAAAACAACCCCTCTACAACAGACCTCGCCTCTTCTGTCTTCATAGCATTTTGCACGGATCGTAACTAAATCTTTGAGCTTATGAGGTTATCGAAATGCCAAGGCTGATGCAGCGGTCGAGGATAATCTCTCCTGCTGGGACGCTCAAGCCGCTGGCTGTGTTTGGCTGATTGGATCCATTTGTTCCGGCAAATGCCAGATGTGCTCGAGGAGTTGTTGCCTTGCGCTTCACGCCAACGTTGATTTCCCAGACAGCAGCACCTGAACCAGAACACAGTTCAGCCTGTCTTTCCCCCAGTGACCGCCTTTATTAGCCTCCTCGCACCCCGATCCCCTCCAGAAGGTTAGCAAAGCCGCACTGATTTAAACAGCTGCTTAAATTCCAATAAAACCAACCTTTCATCCCAGCGTCTCTTTGCTTTCACCAGTTCTCATATGTCCAAGGACACTGAACAAACAGAGCGTTAATTAGCTCGGTTTCTAACGTATATACAGTCTTACAGGGTGAAGGTGGACGGGGTTTTGTTGGGCTATGGGCACCTCAAGGCCTGTTTGTCGTGTCCCAGCACATTACCTGGACTGTCCGTCCTCATTAGAGTCTCAAAACATTTCTGTGGCTAATTTCTACAGTCTTCTTTATCTTTGGTTTTGGGGGCCAATCAGCACCAAAGAAAAAAGTGAACTATGCTCCAGGATTTGGCTGCTTTGTGTTAAGTAGCATTGAATCAAGATATTTCAGCTTTGCAAGCTGTGTTTATTTATTTATTTATACTTTTGAAATAAAAAAATAAAAAAAACACAAAAAATGCAAAAATAGGTGAATTTTCTACACATTATTTGGAGTTACATTCTACAAATCCAAAATCTGCAAATATGTGAATCTGAGAGTGAGTCTGGGTCAGCTGTATTAATTCTTTCTTCCACATTTACCCGGACTGGGGCTCCAAATTAGTCTCATCTTCAACAAAGCTCTGGTTCGGTCTTAGCTGAGTTTAATTTACTTCATATCACAATTCTTAAAACTAAACATAGTGGCAAGACCAGGCAAAGTATAACGTAAAAAACCCCATAAAAAAATCTGTTTTTTTTTTAAATGTACCATAATGCTTTTGTAAGAAAAGATGGAACTTATCTGACTGCTTTGTGCACGTCTCCACTATGGGTGGCCAACAGATTTGTTTGATTTATGTCATTAGCATTTCCTGCTTCCGTCTTTCCTGCTTCCGTCTTTAAGAAGCATGTCTATGTATTTCTGTTTTCTTATTACATTCCTCTGACCCCTCTTTCACATTCCCATTTACTTAAAGCTTCACTGTGCAAAAGTAGGAGACCTTCTTTCAGAACCTATGATGGAGTTAATGTAAAACATTGCAACAGAGACCGCATTAGTCACTGCTGCAAAAATTACTTCAAAGCTACTTCTTTGCTTGTTGTTCTAGCTTTATTAAAAAACAACAACGCTGTGTTTTACAGATTAAGAAATCGTGAGAACAGAAATGGTCCCAGTGAAAACAAGAAGTTGCATTTTCATGATAGTGCTTATTTGCGAAGGGTTTGTGCATTGAGACTTAAAAAAATCATCTGTTGAGGCACTTTAACAGCTTCCCTTATTTACATAATGAAAAGGAAATGCATGCAGGGACGTGAGAAGGCGTCAGAGGAACGTGAAAAAGAACCACAGAAATAAACATGCCTGAGTAAAGAAAGACGAGGGAAAATTGGAAGAAGGAAACGCAATACTTTGTAGCATTAGAAAAACAATTGTGGTCTGTTTAGGGCAGTGGTTCTTAATCTTTTTTGAGGTACCGAACCCCTCAGTTGCATATGCGCATTCACCGAACTCTTCTTATGCCACCCACAATCCCCCTCCGACACAGAAAATACTTTGCGGTATTCTGATTTAGTAATATAATTATATTAGTTGTGTTACCACCCCCACGCCACTGGAGGCAGTACCAACCCCGAAAAGATGCGACTAAGGAGCAGATTTAGACTATAGAATTTGGTAAAAACTGTGAGCTTTGCTGAAGTAATTATAGACAGAAGTTCAAATCCCTGCTGAGAGTGGAGCTCCTTCAATTAGTGTGTTGATACTTCTTCAGCGGATCTCCTATTATTTCCACGGGAGTCTCCGGACTCCTCGTCATCATCTGCACCTCGTGAATACATCCCTGCAGAAGCACTAACCTACTTACGAAAATAAATAGGAGACAGGAGACATCACCAACTGTAAACTGGTAGCCACGCTGCCCTGCTCTGTGGCAGAACACACAGAGAACGAAAAGAAGCAATGAGGCCTTTATTGTTTTTTATAAGCGTGTAACCTTCCGCTTCACAAAGTAGTGCCAATACAAATACAATAGTGACAAGCATCGTATTCAACACAGTGCCTCTCCGCAGCACTGATTTACTAAGCAATGTAACGTAACGTGATCCTCTGCATTAAGCGGGGCGTCATCACGACTTTACACAAGTGTCTTTACCTCCATGGCAGAGGCTCCGCCGAACCCCTGAGACTGACTCACCGAACCCCTGGGGTTCGATCAAACCCAGGTTAAGAACCACGGGTTTAAGGAAATAAAGAGAAAAAAAATACAGGTACCATAACTAAGTAGATTGAGCTTTTATCGAGCTTTTTTAGTCATGCTGCACATTCAAAGCCTTAGTCACCAAGCAACACTACCAGTAAAAGAAAGCTTTTTAAAAATGTCAATAGAATTTACAAGTCTCTTAATATACCCACGGAGTTGGTTAGAAACACTCATTTATGTAAAAAATTAAATAAAAAATCAACACACAGTCCACACAAACTCAGTTTCAAGGAGCAAGGAGCCAGCACCAAAGGGCATTTATTGTGGCGTCACGAATGGAGTGAGGCGCCGCAGCCAGACAGCATCCAGCAGTCAGTCACAACACTGACCAGATGTCAATAAACAGAGGCATTAGATGGCATTAGCAGACCCTTGCTGACTTAGAAAAAGGTCGTATTCTTGGGTTTTCATGTCTTACAAGCGGTCATTATGTTGGGCACACTCACAGTGAAGGGAGACGGTATGCCCTCGTGTGTCCACTAGTTCCCACAGAGAAGTGTGCTGATGACCATAATAGGACAATTATCTGCATGATTGCCGCCAATCCTTGACCAACCAGTGTTAAATTCAAAATCGGATCCCTGCCTACATAGTAACACGAGGTGCGTTTTTCATTACAAACGTGCACAAAACTTTGTCAGTATCCTGATAATGTAAAAATTCCCACAATTTCGCAAGTGCTGTGTTTACATTAAATGAGACGTGCAATTAAAATCAACTGAATATATTTGTTTATGCCATAAGTCATTCAAAAACATGCCGCGCCATCATCCTCCTACTGCTTCATGTCGTCGTCTTCTTTGTGGTTTGTGCCTGTAGCAACATTTAGTTGTTGATCATGGACCCTGTTACAGAGTGAAGAGGACTCGAGCAGCCATTTTCACTGTCACATAGGCGTTTGAATTGAAAGTACAAGACTGCGCAGAGACGTCAAGACATGTCTATTTGTGACATTTTGTTCGGTATGCTGTGAGCATACCGAAAGTTATTGCGGTAAATTTGCTTTTGTTGATCTTTCCACCTCTCCGTTTGTCATTCAACATGTTGGATTTGTGAATGTTAGCAGACTTAAGGGCAGGGTCTACATTATTTAGTGAAGACTGCTTTGTCTTAGTTAACTATACATTTATTGTTTTATGTGGGAGAAATCCTTAGATGATATGAGTTACAATATTTAATTTCCTTTTGGAATAAATAAAGTATTGTTGAATTAAACTGGCAACTTTTCGAATGCCATGATAATATCTTTTAATATTATCAGATAACATCTGATAATATCTTATTAGCTTTTTAAGAGGGATGAGAATGAACTAGAATTTTGTCATCAGGTCAAACCTCGCAAATGGCTATTCATCAGAATTGGCCACAAAATTCTAATTGATGCATTGCTAGTTTATCACATCATAACAATATGATGTCTGGAACCACCACATCCCAGCACAGTCACCTGGCTTCATGTTAACCCAACACATTCGATATGTGTCTGGTGTCTGATTTGATGAACCAGATTCTCTTATAACTGCCTGAGGATGTGCTAACTGACACTAAATTGTATCATTTCAAACCCATCTCTGAATATATTTTAAATTACGTCCTAATCAAACCTTTTGTGTATTGGTACGTAAAATTTGTGCCTAACCGCCAATCCTTGATGGTTTTGTTCCGTAATACACTGCTGCTCCTAACTCAGATAACTTCTTCAATATTATCCGATCAATCCAAAGGTAAGAAAGGGTGGAGGCCTGTTCGTTGCTGAAAAGCTTCAAGACTAAAGCTCTGACTCACTTAAAAAATACAAAATTATGGCAGATTATCTCCCGATTTATCATTAAATTTTCAAAGAAGAGCAGTTTTTGCAGACAATATTTAATAAGTTGATGATGTACCGTACCAACATCTGCTGCGAGTTCTGAGACCTGGTTGATTAAAAGTTTTAGAGAACTCTGAACTCTGGTGTATAGTTCAGCCTTAACAGGTTGCTGTTGTGTGTGTAGTCTCTAGATCAAAAGAAGAGAAACTAATTTCTGCCTCTCAGAAGTATCCGGAACTACATTCAGAAAATCTAAGGCTGAAGAATGAAGAAGTGAAAAGCTTCTTAACAGTTATTTCTACAAGTTAAATTATTACAGCAGTGAGTCAGAGCCCAGCCTCACCTCTCACAATGAAATCCTGTTTTTCAACATAGCTGTAGCACTGCTGCTACTGCTACAAAACCACACTTTCACTCTGCAGCTGTCTAAACTCAGTACATAGCAGGTGAAATAATCAGTAGAAAGTTTATTTTAAATAAGAAGTTACAAGTGTTTATTTGGATGCGTTATAGGTTTTTGTTTGTACTGAACTGAAATTGTGGGAAAACAAGGGACCCACCCAAATAAAGTTCCTGTGGGAAACACAAGCAGGTGCCCCACACCTGGAATAACCACACCCTACCTTCATACATGTCAGACATTACACAAGGCTGTTTCCAAAAGGCAAATAAAACCCAACAGTGGTGATTAAAAGCTGGACAGATGGTGCCGTTTGAAATGAATCATGGCAATCCTCTGGAGGAGGTATCTGAATTAGTTTCACTGAATGTAATGGCAACAGTATCTTATTGTGTTTTTCATATATATGTTGGCACAAACTTCTGTCTATAAAATCAGAGCCAGCTACTGTTTTCAAACTTGGGCACAGTAGTGCATGATTGTGAAGTGGAAGGAAAATGGTGCATCGTTTGAAACGGATTTTACAAATCAGAATTTGAAAAGCATTTTGGGGACAACTCTGGGGGGAACAAATGTCCTTAGACTGACATTTGTGCCCATTCCACTTTGGATAATTGCTCTCTCTCATTCATAGATTCTTAATTGGATTGAGGTTTGGACTTGAGCCATTCAAACACTTTGCTCTAAACCAGTGCATCTCCAGCTGTATCTTTAGTGTTGTTCTCAACGTTGCAGCACAGATGCCATCACACTTTGTTCCTATGACTCTTATGTTGACTTGTAGCAAACCGCCTCCTTTCAATAACGACTTTCATCTTGGTAGGTTTTAGGTTTTGCGTCACATGAGCGAGCCCAGATACAGTTTCACTTCATAGCTGACTCATTGATGTATATATTTTTTGAACCTCAGGAACTCTAGGTTCTGTTGGTGTTCTGCTGTGTTGCGTCCTAGTTGTCTCAGTCAGGCACCAGAGCGCTGTGCACAGCTGCAGCTCCTTCAGGATTGTGCAATGCGTTGCTTTTGAAGAGTCTATTTGATACTGTGGGATAGCAAAGTGTTGTTTTGCTGAGATCTCATTCTGACACAGTTTGTGGTGTTTAGCAAGAGTTCATTTTGCAAGATGCTAGCACGCGGTATCACGATGACTAAAGCCAGGGTGTGCTCAGCTTCTCCTCTGTCTGGTTGAACTCACCTTTGTTGATTGGAGGATTTGGAGATTGTAAATCAACCACAGTCACACAGTGAAGTGGATTTTCCCTGAAAATGTCCAAATATATGATCTTAACAGTACTGCACAAATTAATTAGTTGATTTTTTAGAACAGTCATTTAAAAAAGGTTGTGAAATAACTCAAGAGTTTAACTCCATATCTGACGGTGTACCACAAGGATCTATTTTGGTTCTCGTTTTATTTGACATCTTTATATTGTACAATCTTTGGACATGTTGTTGAAGGCAACAGAAGAGATTAACTTTCACATGTAGTGACTCAAGATTGACATACAAATACACACACTTTTCAGCTTTTTATTTTGTAATTATAAAGCCAAATTACATAATTTTATCTCTACTTCAGAATTGTGCAGCATGTTGTGCTGATCTGTTTCAAACTCCCAATGTAATGCAAAGGGCTTCTGGTTGGAGAAAAAAGCTAAATTTAAGAACATGTTTTGGGGAATTGCACTCGAAAACAGGTAAGATAAACATGTAAAGACTTTGACAAAACCAAACATCTACCACCAGGTTTACTACAGTAGTTTGCCATTTACCCAACACTGGTGAGGCATGTACTGAACTTTTAGTCCCTTAGGCTACATTTCCTTCATCTCCACACCTGGCTGACTCATTGCTCCTTTCAGTCATTACTAAAAGAAGCATCAAAGGAAATGTAGGTTTTAATAAATACAATTACACTACGATTAAACTGTTGCGAAAGAATAGATGGATGAACACGTATAATAGAGTGTGAGGGTGGAAAATCTGCCATGATAATGCAACAAAAAATAAAAACCCAACTCATGCAATCATATCAGAATACTTCTATTTTTAATTACTGTAGATGTGCCCCAGCTAATTTTCTGCTCTCAAATATGTAATTATTAATCTTAGATGTCTATACTTAAAGGGGAGACGCTTGAGGCTCCTTAAGACCATGTCATTTTATTTGAGATAATCCAAAGAGAGATTGTGAAAGAGATTCACACAGATTTAAATGATTATCTTTCATTTAAATGAAAGATAATTCATTTAAATAAAAGATAATTCGAGGAGGCTTAATTAAATAGTTTATAGAAGCTAATACGCTTCCTCTAAATTATATTTGCAAAAGAGTTTTTTCGGCTGAACTGCTTAGTCAAAATTAAATTTAGAAAAGAAACATGCTGAAATTATTATTATTATTGTTATTATTATTTGATACTAGTTTAAAGCTTGGAATCCACACAGCATAAATTCTAGTTTATGTTGTACATTTGCAATATTTGTCTGATTAGAAGGTTTTTATGTGTTTTTCATCTCTAAAGCCTGACACTGCTGTGTTTTGCATGCCTTCCGGTGTCCAATTCACTGTGTGCAATACCAGCCATAGATGTATTTTGTCTGGTTGACTGGTCACATGCCTGAGTGTCCTTTAAAAGGGATACCTGGTATCCTGGTATCATAATTTACCCTAATGGATCAGCTTAGCAGACGTAGTAAGCAAACAGCATCTACTGTTCACATTTAATATGGTGACCCGGTAAGTGGAGGCAAAGCAAGTTTATTTGTGCCACAGCCTTCATACACAATTATTTAAATTGCTTCACAGAAAAATAGAGGAACTGGGTTTAACAGGCAAATATTAAAATAACAGTAATATTTTGGCATCACAAAATATAATTCATGAAAAAAAAAAAAGAATATCTAAAATGCAATCAAAATAAATTGATCTGTGACCTTTATAGGGAAGCTGTGGGAAACAGCAATGTTTTCAACCCTAATTTAAAGGAGGCAACCGTTTCTGCACATTTCAGGTTTAGGTGATTTGCTCCCAGAGCTGAAAAGCATAGAAACGTAATTATTTTTTATTACTTTGCTAAGCTTGGATTATTTGAACCTGATCGTTCTAGACGGTTTAAGGCTGCAAATAAGAATTGTTTTAGTAACCAATTATTCTATCACTAATCATTAAATGAATAAATAACATTCCTTTTATAAATAAGAAAGACATATTTGGGCTAAAATGCAATAATATACCAGTTCTTTATGGAATTTAAACTGGGTGAAGCTAAAACTAAGCTACAGTAGGTGTTTTGGATGAAACATGTCTACAGACATGTTTCATCCAAACATGTCTGTAGACATTGTGCTTTTATTAAAAAACAACAAAAAACATTTTTAAGTGTTTTTTCCTTTGAAGGCAGAACTATAGACAGTTTTGACTTATTTATTTTTCTAAGTATGTCGTTTTTTCAGTAAATGGATTTTTTTCTGAGTCTGTGTGCTCCAGTTAATCGACGATTATTTTAATAATCGATTAATCGAGATTGCTTCAGCTGTAAGATGGTCCAAGGCCCAAGATCATCTTCTGACTTTTCAAACCCCACCTGACCACTCTTATCAGTCCGCATGTGGGATTTTCAACAAGACGCAACAACACTTGAGCTATGCCTGTTGCTTTAATAAGAGGTGCAGCGGAGGCTTTACATGTGGGACACACACACACATACTCAGAGAGGGAGCTTTGCCTGCTGCTGCTCCTCCGCTGACACCGGCAGCCTTGCAGCAATAGCCTACATATCAGAAGAGGAGGGTGAAAAACATGATGTCATCTCGAGGTTCCTCTTCTTCCTCTGTTCGTCCGTCTCCGGACATAATGGTGCTTTCTGCGGTCAGAGCTTTGTAAGGTAGGTCTCCCCCCACAACCCTCTCCCCTGTTGTTCTCTTCCACACGTGCTAGCTGCGCTGAACAGCCTCTGTTTTTATGTGCTTTGCTTTCTCATTAGAATTCCCTGTGTCTGCCTCGCATTGGCTCTCCGGTAGGTGATATCGCAATGTGTCTGTGACAGAACAAGAGATGGTCAAGCAGGGAAGTCGCGTCCTGCCGTGGGATAGATGCTCTGTATGTTTTTGAATAGTGTGTGTTTGAGGGGCCGTCGTCCCGCTCTGCTTTAAGGTCATTCTCAGGTTACAGATATATCACTGGTGACCTTTGTGTCTGTGCAACTCCTTCCGACGTCCTCAAATCCATCAGAGGTTATCTTGGAAATGACTGCATAGTTGAGCTCAAATCCGTAGCCTCGTATCTCCCCCAATTTTTTTTCTTCCTGTTTTGCAAAAGGTATGGCAACACAAACACACATCTTGTATTCCACTGGAGCTGCATGCGTCATCCACATTTTCATTTAGCAGCGCTGTAGTTGAGCTGTCGCCTTGTTTGCTCTGTGATGTTCCTTTCGCTCTCTGTTCTGCGTGTTATCAGCCAACAGTCAGTTCAAATCTGAAGGACAGCCATTCTTTCTCTCATCACAGGAATGAACAGTGTGAGGTGTCCTTGACGTCCTGTGAGCCCAGGGCTCTCCACCTGATCAGCATTTGCGTCCACAGATGTCTGAATCACATAATTTTTAAAACATTTTCAATGTGCAGGCTCATACGTGTAGTCTTATGTGGATGTCTAACAATAAATATGAACTTCACATTAGGGCTGGACAATAAATCAGTTAAAATAAACACATAATCAACATCAATAGATGATGCATCTGTTACAATATTCATAGAATATTCACTGAACTCCGATCCAGCATTTTGGGAGATGTAGGCAGAGGAAAGGGTTTCTGTTCCCAACCTCTCACAGTGACCTAAGCGAGGTGGGTGGCATCAACCAACTCGCTCTTTGGTTACCTAGCAGTGATCTGTTGAGTAACTTGCGCAGTTTAAGGTTTCGCCACACTGTGTCTTATGGTCAAAACTGTGAAGAAAACATGGAAGGTCACACCACCACTTTGGCATTATTTCAGATACATACTTCAAACAAAAAATACAAATAAACAATTATCAATATCAACTGATATGAAACGCTTACATCTTCACAATTTTTTCAACCACATTGTCCAGCCAGACTTCACACACAAAAAAAGAGAATCTGGATCTCATCAATTACTTCTTCATTGTATAAAAGGATCTTGGTGATGAACCTTATGTCATTGGAGAGCCCGAGTTTGATTCTTTAGTGTCATTTATTACAGTAGATAAGTTTTGTAGAAATAACATTGGCAAATACAACAAATTTTCACAATTTATTGAACAGCCTAGTCCTCATCCTCCAGCGTGGTCACTCACTGCTCTGGAAAGGCCTATTACATTGTTGGGATTCTGGCCCCTATGGTTAAGTTTTGATGCTCAATTTGTTAATTTTTGCTGAAATCTGTGTTTTTCTTGACGTTCAAACTATTAATTTCATTATCAATTCAAATGAGCTCAATAATTTAAATTCTGATATTTTTTGAATTGCGATTTTGTTCAGAGAATAATCCATATTCAGCATGGTTTCAGTTGTGTGTTTTTTATTTCCTTTTTATTCATTGGTTTTGGTTGTCTTGTTTTATTCTGGACATTAAAATTGTCTTTTAGTCCATTGTGGAGAATTCCTTAGAAAATTTGTTGTAGTTTATGAGAGAGCAAACTTGCATTATTATACCAAGATCAATGTAATTTCTTTTGTCAATGAGGATTTAAAGAATCTAGTCATCACTAGGCCTTCTACCACATAAAGATCTTATTAAAACATGCTCTGTTAGTGTAGAGATAGCAAAGACTGGCTTGGTAAACATTTTTTTTGGAATTATGGTACAAAGCTTTTCTAAATTAGATTCAACCTTTTAAGCCAGGGGTATGCATTGTTTTAATACTGCATCCCTAAAATTAATCCCCATTTCACTCTGTTTTTGTTTCCTTTATGCAGTCAGAAGTTGTTCATTTAAAACCCCACTTGGGAATAAAAAGCAAACCTTATTCTTGTGGATATTCTTGAATCCTCTTTGCACTTGAAAGGCAGTCGTCTGTCCCTCAGGCTCGGTTGATTTATATTCCACTCTCTCTGACCTACATGGTTTAATTTTTCTTTAAAGATGTCTTTCCCCTGAGTACATCATCAAACTGGGACACCCAGAAGATTGGACCAGCTCTCCTTCTAATCTTTGTCTTTTTAGTTGTGTCAATGAATGTTGAAATGCTTCAACATTCATTGAAGCATTTACTCCTCTATTCTGGCAAGTTGAAATTTGAAATTTCATAAGGTCACATATTTGCAACCATAAAAAGCATAATTTACAGGTTGGTAAAACCGTAATGTTTGTTAAAGTCTAGGCCTCTATAATTTAGTATTGATGTGTATGTTATTTCGATATATAGAAGGGATACTTGGATGAAGTTTCGCCCTATGGGAAATACTTTGGATTGAAATTCATTGCCACACCTTGGATCTTGTTTAATACTCAGTCATGGGGATCTTAATTGATTTAACAGGATATGAAGTAGCCTTTACATCGGCTAAAATCCGAATCGGCAGGTCTGGTTTTTCACAAATCAGTAGTTAGCCAGACAACTAAAATTGGCACACAACAAATCTCAATAACATGGAGGAAAAACACAAGGTGTGGCATTTTATTGGCATTAGCTGTACTATCAACATTCTGTTCTGTAGCCTAATCCAAATCTCCAAATTCCAACAAAACAAACTATATTTTCTTGATTAAAATGGTTAAAGCAAACCTTCTTAGAATGATTTCTTAGAATCATGGTGCAAGTCATCCAAGAATTCGCCCTTTTTTGGCCCTATGGGGATTTAGACAAGAAAAAAATCACTTTTGGCAAAAATGTCTTGGGAATGTCTTTAGGAATGTGACAATTTGCAATGTTTGAATATTGATATAACTCATTTCATATACTATTAGTTAGTTTAAGATCACTGAAGCCCTCCTCCCTGACTAATAAGAATCAGACTAACTTTAGTCTGAGAGCAAAACATGCATACAGCGCATACATCAGCTTAAATAATCACTTTTCTGCATTTACGGAAACTGTTTTCACCTTTTAAGTAGCATTAGAAAGTTGTAAGTTCATAAGGTGTTGTTAAAAACCACACACTTTTCTCTATTTAGACTCCAGTTCAGTCTTCTTAACATCGTGAAGTAAACTAGATATTTTCTATGGTGTTTCAGTTTTCCTCATCTTTGCAGGATGTTTAAAACTTGACAGTCATAAGTCGATGTTGGTGAGACTCTAATTAGAGAATGATGATTTCCTTAATTGGACCATAATTCTGATAGTAATTAGGCTTTCCTTTGCAGTGTGATTGCTCTACAATGGTCGAGATTAAAAACTCAACATTTTGGAAGCAGCTCTGTCACATCTGCCTCAAAGGAGAAATCCACCAGCCAACTGTTCTGTCGCACTGGTTGGCTCTCTGCTGGTTTCTAAGGATTCCCCCAGTTTCAGTGTCCAGCAGTGAGTCAGAGCTGTTGGCTCACTGAGGTCTGTGGGACAATTTAAAACAAGCCGAGTGGTGCCAGCTTGCAGGCTGAAACAGACCGAGTGAACTTTAGGAAGGGAGTCAGCACAGCAGATGTTAACGGGAATTGACTGTCGCTGGTTCAGCCACCGCTTCCAAAGTTGTGAAAATTTAAACTGTTGTTCAGCTCCGTAATGACACGCAATAACGATAATAATTCAAACCTCAAATAAAGCAGGAAGCACACTTCAACACTAACTGTGTCACAAACCAAAACTTGAATAAAAAAGCCCAGTGTGTTCCTCCGACACGACTTCCTGAAAGAATATTTATTGCAAAGAGTGTGGTGAATATATGCCTCCAACTGCTTTTTATTAGGACACAGTGGATTACTAAAACCATAGCAAACTGCTACATTAAACAGATGTTGTGTGATTCAAGTGGAACAGCAGAGAAGTTGTATGCTGATCATAGCTGCCGATTATTCCCCAAATTACCTATTTAAGAGCCATTTTGAAGCTCAGAACCTTCCAAAATGTCACAACACACTTATAGAGGGCCGCAATCTACAGGTTTTTTAAATTGTCAGACAAAAAAGCATGAAATTAAAAAAAAGGTCTATTTTTATATTTATTTGAAATTTAGAATCAGGGATTTTTGATATAGCAGATGCTTCTTTCAGTCTTAAGCATTGGCTAATGGCATGTCTATCTCAATTGTTTTAAATGGTTAATATATTTTTAGCAATCTGAGTCATGTGGGTATATCTTTCAGACTCTTACTCGTTATTATATATTTTATTCTGTGTCCAGCCAGCTAGCTATTTAGCTAGAGCTATGCTACTAGCTATCTGGCAGTAATATGACTAAGAGTTTCCGCAGTGACACAAATCTGCTTAATGACTTTTAAAATGTTTTTCTTTTTAAACACCTTTGTATACTCAAGATACATGAATACAACATTAAAAGGCTTTAATCTTCTAAACTTGAGAGTTTAGTATAAAGGCTTTAATTTGGACTTAAAACTAGAGAAATTGACATTTGTTTTATTGGATATTGCATAATTTTAACATCTTTGCTCATTTGAATAAATTGCCTTGATGCTTGAAAATAATTAACCTAATTTTAGGTTCACAAAAATGATGGAAAGTAATATAATGGCAGATTCCCAGACTTTTGTGGAGGAGCAACAAGGCGGATAAGAGAGTCTCGGCTTTCAAACGCTGCTTTTCAGTACCTCCTTGTGATGTACTATCAGTGAGACATGACTGGAAATGCTGGGAGAATCATGCTTTAATGTGGGTGGATGACTTAAAGACATTCAGAGTTAATTGACAAATACATCAACTTTATGTGAACATTTTGCCCTGTTGACCTTTTCTTGTTTATGCCGTCTGTTATTCACTCTGCCACACCGGGTATCAATTTCTTGCCAAAATTGTAACTGATGGCGTCTAATTATTTTCTATTTAGTGGTTTTAAGTTGATCACAGTTTCAAGAGCTGATCTTTGAGTTTGATGCCGGGATTGTTGGAAGAAACTTGTCTTGACAGAATGCGTCTTTCAACAAGAATCTTCAAGTTTTCCCCCCAGATTGGTAACTAGATTTCTATCTGTGTTGAACATGCTATTCCACGATCTAAAAATATTTTCTGACCTAATCTGTCGCATTACCTGTATTTCCATCTACCATATAACTGTGCAAATTTAAATTATGAAAATAGATTTGCTTAATGGAAGCACACAAATAAAAAAACAACTTTTTTTCCTCCACATTACACGAGTCATGCAAACAACAGGCGAAAGAAACGAAGATGGTGCTGCATGTTTTTTAACAGCTTATCACGTGAATAAACTTATTCACATGTAATTTTAATTGTGTTCAAATCAGAAGTAATGGCCGAATATGTCAGCCCTCTCAATTTTTACTCTATGTAAAAATTGTCTGAAATTATGAGTGATTTTGAAGTTTTGTACAACTTTCCACACTTTCCAAAATGACAAGACGTCATAAACTTGAAGTTAATAAAGGTTAAAAGTTGTCATGCTCCAGTGAGAAGATAGGTGAAAGCAATAGAAAAAGATGCATTAAGAGAATAAATATTCCAGGAAGCCTTGGGGAAGCCAGCTGGCAGAGAGTCAGATCCTCCTCAGTGTGAAGTCGAAACGGATCATTTATTAACAGACAGAAGTTTGGCTCAAACAAACTTTTATTAGCATTGACAGCACGTGTTTTACAAAGAACTAAAATCTTGACTCTACTTTTACAAAGCTCACTCATTACAGTTATACCATGTAGTAAGACATTGCTTTTTTGTCTCCACAGAGATGCAGTCATCAGCGCAGCATAGGCAGTCTTGACTCTGGTTACAGACAAGCATGGAGTCCTCTTCTGAGTCCCAACTGGAGCCTGAGACAACTTTGGTAAGTAGCTCCATGCGTTCATAGGAATACACAGTTAGACTGAGAAATACTTCGAGCTGTTTGGTAACTTTATGAAGAATCCACATCAACCTTTTGTTCTATAACTGACATGATCAAATAACGTTTGCTGTTCAGTATCGGAAGGAGATGTTGAAATGTTTGACATCTTGGTTGTTGAACACCACATACAAAGTTTCTAGGGAAAAGAGAAAGATGATACTAGTTGATAATTAAAAATAAATCAACAGCTGCTTAAATGTGTAATTTGTGTGTGAGCTATGTTTAAGTATTAAAATCCACTATGTTCCAAAGCTGAAGAGGGTAAAACATAGGTATACTGAATAGAGATGTGCCGATCAGGTTTTTGTCTCCCGATACCGATACCGATCACCCCTGAGGGCCGATCGCCGATTCCGATCCCCGATACCTATCACATAATTATTATTTATTTATTTTTTATCATAAACACTACTGTTACATTATGTGGAAAAAGGAACCATGAATTCACCTTAATTTAGACAAAAACTTGTTT
>CAEGAF010025731.1:0-25413 GCA_903067075.1 Micropoecilia bifurca | reverse complement strand
TGTGAGTGTGCATGGTTGTTTGTCCTGTGTGTCTCTGTGTTGCCCTGTGACAGACTGGCGACCTGTCCAGAGTGACCTCACCTCTCGCCCGGAACGTCAGCTGGAGAGGCACCAGCAACCCTCCTGACCCCACTAAGGGACAAGGGTGTCAAGAAAATGGATGGATGGGTAGTGTATTCTGATTAAACCACTTTTTTCCCAGAGATTAATAAATTAAATAAACTTCTAATTGGGTATCCTAATTTTTCACATATTCTTGCATATCATCACATCTTCTACAAAGGAAGGAAGCTCACTTGACAAATCTGAGTGCAGGCTGCCATGAGAAGTGATGTTCTTTTCCTGTTCTAAGTGATCCCTGTCCTGGCTTTTTCTTTGTTCTCTTCGACATAGCTTGTAAGGCTTCATGATAAAAAGCAATTTCCTCTGTTATATCAACACCGTCTGACACGCAAGTGTTGATACCAGGTGATTATTTTTCTTTTTTTCATTTCACTGCGTGCCTCGTTGTATCACTGCAAAGGTTTTTCTTTTCAAAGAAAACCAACAACAGGTGCAGGAGAAAGTCAAGGCTATAGTGTCTACATCGCCTCCAACATGTTACAGAGGTAGAAACAACCCCCCGAGGCCAGCCTGTATGATTGAGGCCGGTGAAATTAGATCAACCGTCAACTTCCTGCTGTGACTGTTGTGAGAGATCCCGCCGCCAAACGTTTGACAAGAATGTCACGCAGGAAAGCTGCCGCCACCTCGGCAGGGCCGCCTGACCCCTGCACGCGTCCGAGAGGCAACAAGTGCTTTCCATCTCCTGCGACTGCTCCACCTGTCAATCTGCTTATTCAGAAGGTTCCCCTCCTTTCCCAGGAAAAGCTCATTTCCCCCTTCCTCCTCCTGGCCTCGGCAGTTTGTGTCAAGTCAGTTTTGATTTAACCGCATCCCTGAAGCTTCGCGCTACAGCTCCTGCGGTGGGAGTTCGGTGCGCCGTTGTGAACCTTCAGTCCAATTAGCACTGTAGGGGACAGGGGATTTTACAATCGGCGCCGAAGAGCCTGGGCCTTGCCCTGCACATCATCAAGACAGGCAGGAAATGTGTTCCCATGCAGAGGCTTTTAAAAAATGTACCCAAGCAAATAAAGTAAGAAGGCATAAACAGTTGAAGCAAATATCCATCCCCCAATCAGTCACATTAACCAATCTTTCAGTCATGTTGATTGGATAGCCTTTTTTTTTTTACAGTAATATGTCTCTACTGAACTGTCTGCTTACTAGAATCCCGTTAGGCTCGAGGTCTGCCAACATGGCAGAGAGGTTGAATCTTAATAAAGCCTGAAGCCTCATGTAGCTCCCAATCTGCAGCAGATTGAGACCCTGTCTAAAAGAGTAATGAGAGACCTGTTCTGCCACAGAGATTTCCTCACAGACTGCAGGATTAGGAATTCACAGGACTCACTTTCTGCAAGACAGCAAGCCCCGCTTTTCCCTGCAAATCAATTCTAATTTTGCTTTCTGCGTCGATATCCTGCTCGCAGCCTGCTTTTGTTTGGCCCGACTCGCCGTTTCCCATCATTGAGTTTCTTGCCATTGTTACTTTGGTGAACCAGACAACAACTTCCAGATTATTAAGCAGTGAGAAGACTCAATTCATGAGACAACCTCTAATTTCTCAGGGCCAATCATTTGATTAGGCCAACAATTCTGAATTAGAAGGAAAATAAATATAGGTACAATTTTACACATTAGTCTGGTTATCCATTTGTACGCAGCCTCTTTAACCTGACACCCCTACAACATCCACTTCACAGCTGTTCTGTGAAGTTAGTTGGAGAACATTTTAGAACACACGACATGATGGTGACCAATGACAATTTTAGACCAGCTAGTAATTATATTATGTTAACACTTCAGAGAGCTCATTTCAGTTCATTGTCCTGAAAATGAACATGTTACCATCCACCTTAACTGAAGCACCCAAGAGGTCTAGTAACACTGGAGGAGCTCCAGAGATCCATGACTCAGGTGAAGAATCTTTCAACAGGACAATGTTTAGTCACATACTCAACAAATCTTGCCTTTAAAGAGTGAAAAGTCATGATGAGGAAATTTGAAGGAAGGTGATCTGGTAACAGACAAAAACTACATGCAAACCACAGACTAGATGTGTGCACACTTCTACTAATCTGCTAGTAGTGGAGCTAATTTATATTTTGTTTAGCGCTTTAGCTAACTCTGAAAATGTTCACCTCACCTTAGTTAGTTAATTTTTCTGAAGAAATTCTAAAATACCAATTTACTTGGCTGCTTTGCAAACTTTCAGTGAAATAAAGTTTGACATCTGTGTTGAGGTTTTTGTTGTTCACTGTTAAGAATTTGTCAAGTAGTTAGATGTTTATTCTTATTATTATTAATGGGTGAAGACTTTCTACGCAGCACTTTTGTTTCATCACATTCTCTCTTGTTGTCTTTCAAGGGCAGATATCATTTGGATTGAAGTTATCATTTTAGCATTAGCTTCTGCTAAAATCTGGGTTAGTGTAGTGCTTTAGTGTTAGCAGAAGTAATGTTTATGATTAGTTCTTTAGGGTTAGCGCAGCTAACGTTTTAGTTAATGGTAATGCCTACTTTCCTAAACAAACTAGTCCCCTGATCAAACATGTTGGGTTCCAGAGACAGGGAGGCTGGTGAAGGTTGATGGGAGGTGAAATGGCTTGAAATACAGGATAAAGATGGAAGAAACGAAAATGTATGTGGCTCCAAAATACCAACAACCCTAAAAATACAGGCTGAATTGTTTGGCACAGAGCTTAATGTGTGAGAATGACCCAGTCATAGTGAACAATTTAAGTCAAATGAGAATATATCCCAAGACCCTATAGATGTGTAGAGACGATCTACAAAAGACCTGCTGTTACAATTGTGATGAAATTTAGTTTAGGACATATCGCCTGACAAGGGGTAATACATAAAAATGAAAAACAATTTTTTCTTTTTTTTGCAAAAAATTACCTAATAACTACCCATCATTTTATTTCAACTTGAATATGAACTGAGTTGTGTTTTCAAACCAAACATCTTCACATTGTTTGGATTATTTCATCAAATTGGAGAACACAAACATGAGAATTAAGCCATTTTGTAAATTCCTCACATAAATGATCATTAACATTAGCATCTATTACAGATGGTGTCATCCTGATCTTCTGTTCAAAATTTGTGAAAAGCACCTGTAGTTCTCCTTGCTGTCCTTTATTTTCCTCTCTTTTCTCCTTGAACAGTCTGTTCTGCACATATTAAACTGCTTCTTTTATTACAGGTGACATCTCAGCTTGCCCGTTCATCTTTATTCAGCTCAAAAATGTATTAGCCATATCTGCACACTGTCACATTTATTCTGCTGTTTATAATCAGGCAGCAAGCATCTGTTTAAATTACTGGCTCCACAAGTCAATGGCTGCAAGGAACAAAACCGCAGGCAAGTAAGAAAAGGGAACCATTTTGAGCAATCAGGACTTGACACCATGAAGCGATGTGAAAATCTTGCAACTGCTACTAATCTTTACAGGCAAAATAATTAGCATTATTGTAGTTTGAAAATAACACAGCTTTTAATCAAATCCCGAAAACAAGCAAATGAAATGAATGTCCTCCACAAGGTTTTTAGAGCCACTGATCCTAAACTTCCACAGGAGTTAGTTGAGGTACGTATGGTAAATTGCTACGTTAATTACATCGATCGAATTGTAATAAGAAATCTTGACAAAATATAAATCTGCAAAAAATTGTAAATTTATCTTTGGTGATTTATCCATTTAAGGTGGGAAGGCCTCCATTCCATCTTGCTACTCCAATTATCTTCGGTCAGAAGAAATATGTTGATTATATAAAAATGTTACTTTAATCTATATCTTCCAGCTGTATGAGCATGTTCTGAGTTCAGCTGTAAGTATTTTCCTACTTAAAAAAACAACTTCTTGTTCTAGAAGAACTCAAAAAAATGTACCTTTTTTTCTCACACCCAGTATTACTGGAAAAAGGTCACAATATAGATTGTAGGTAGTGAAGAACGCAACTCATGGAGATAAACGATTAGACCTTTAGAAATGAATCAAATCACAAACTCAAGAAAAATCAAATTATGTTTTAAGATCAGCAAATATTCCTCAGCTGTAAAGCTCCATGATGACATCGCCTGTTGTCCTTTGACCTTTGGGTTTAGGCGTCATTCCTCCACGACCTTCAAAAAGATTAAACTGGTATTGAAAATGGACGGACGCTTCCTCCAGAACCCATGTACTTTCTTCCTTCCTTGTGGCTCACTGCATTTTATTGATGGACAACAGGTTTTTGTTTTTTTTCCCCTCGGTCTTGATATGAGTTTGTCAGGTTACTGTACGACTTGCTATTGCAGTGAAGAAACTGCCTCAGGGCAACATATTAAAACAAGTTGATAGGCTCGCTTTCCCTGGGGCGTCTTGTCAAAATAAGGTTTTGATGTCAGGCGTGTGCATCACTCGAGGGTAGACTGTATCACCAGAATAAGAACTGATGATTCTGACAGCATCGATAAATTAACTAGAGTTACATTAACTGATCCCCGATCATATAAACAAACTTGTTTATATGATCAAGTTTGTTTCAGTGTAACTGATCCCCGATCAGTTACACTGATCGGGGATCAGTTAATGTAACTCTAGTTAATTTATCGACAGTGCATTTCTTATTAAGACACTGGCTAAATAAGAAATGCAAATAAAATCACGTGTAAATAAGTTTGTTTACACAGTAAATCATTAATAAACATGACATTCCTTCTTTCTCCCACCACCTCCTGTCATCTTATTTGTAGTTTTCACCAGTAGTAACATCTATTTCAATGCAGCCAAAAACCTGGCCTGACGCAAAAACTTTACTGTAAAACATAAGTTTTGGGGGTTTTTTACCTGACGTGTTTCCAGACAGCAAATCTATTTTCGTACTTTCACTTTGCGCAATTTTATGGCGAATGTAAACCCGTACGTTTCAGAGAGACCTGATGTAGTTCGTATTTTCTTTTTTCATCCTCTATCAAGATTAAATAAGTGCTGGTCAGTCATTTCAGACGGATGCACAGAACACACATGATTCATAAAATTGTCTATCAAAATGAAGGATAGAGGCTCCATTTACAAAAAACCCCAGACATAAACACACTGAGGATGTTTGAAAGCTCTGCTGAAAGCCAAAGACGTATCAAGGTAATTGTGACTTTCAACAACTCCTAATGCCAGATCTTGTCCTCTGGCTACAACGTATTGCCCCCTAAACATAAAAAGTCGGTAATTACGATAAACAGCGAGTCGGATGAAAGGCTGTTGGAGGGGGAGGAGGATTCAGAGAAAAAAAAACCCCTGGACAGACCAGACCTAAAAAGGACAGCTGTGGCTGCTATCAGACCACAGAATGTGGCTATCAACCCCATAATCACAAAATTGGCCTCTGCAAAGGCAGCCAGGTTTTTTTTTTTTTAACTAATTTCCTGTAGGTTCCGAGTCGCGCTCAGTAGAAAATTGCAGGGCATGGGCTCATAGACGCGTACCTGCTACTGTAGCACCTCTGCGAGATTATTTTGTTTGTTGAAGCCCATTTCTCATCCTCTGACTCACCGACTTTCATCAAATTTTCTGGATGGTGGCTTTTATCACAATAGCACTAATCACTTCTACTTCCCCAGGCTACAGCCATATAACACCAAAGACACACAGCATAATGATTAGGAAAACTGGGAGAACGGGAGAGGTATGATTTATAATCACGTAGACTGGAGTGGAAAAAGAAATAAAAGAAAAACACATGAACATACCTTTTAAATTGATGAAAAAAGTGAATTGGGCATGACGTCTGGTTTGAGTGATTATATGTAGTAATCATTTTAGGCAACACAACAAAACTTATGAAATAGGACATGCAATGTCTCAAATGGTGGGGAAAAATCATCGTAATTTTGTCATTTTTCTTTATCTAGCAGTTGTCAGACAGGAAAGCAGGTAATGAGAGAGGGGGAAAATATGCCACAAAGGTCATTCACATCAGGACTCGAACCTCCGGCAGCCATGTTGAGGACTAAAGCCTCCATACCTGGCTCACGCTTTGGCCCTGCACCACCGCAGCACCTCAGCTACCTGTAGTTTTATGACAGCAAAGGAAGTGAACAAAGCTGTTCAGTCCATGTTGGCCACATTTCTAAATACTGAGTTCACATTAACAGCTGCCTCGTTCTTCTCTCTGCGCAGTGGAGGATGGTCGTTCACAATGCAGGCCATTTCCAGTAAGCTTCATATCTGGCGTACTACATACGTCTGAGCCAAACGTTAGTGATAACACATGAACATACCTGTTCACATAACAATCGCTTCTCAACAGACTCAACATTCTCACAAAAGTTGAAAAGTTCAACTTCAAAATCCAATCCAATCGCTAACCTAAATGTTAGAGACTGAGTGAAACACCAGCAAACAATCATTTATCTTCACAAAATGTAGAACAAAGGACTGTTTATTTTGCCAGGTAGGTAAACATAGTCCAAGACTAAGATGGTTTTATTTTTGTATATATATTCTATAATTTTCAAAATGTTAAAAGGAGTGAGTTTAGGAAAAGTTAGGAAGTATGAGTCACAGAGTTCACTTTGACAAGGTTAGATGGAGTTTAAAATGCTCTGGGAGCCGCATGGAGACATCTGGTGGTTCGAGTGCTAAACCAAACCACAGATATGACGCAATGGAGATCTGATCCAAAAATTGATCCTAGAGAAGCGGAGACTCTCAAGCGAATAAACTGGTGAGTTGAAAAGTTTCCTCTGTTTGAAGTCCGGGACCCTGAAAGGTTTGTCTCTGAAACAGCTAACGCACCGTTCCGCAGGAGAGAGGATCCGGCTCAGCCAGGATCAACGACGCCGGCCTGCACCGACTCCACTGTCGGATCCGCCGCTGTGTGTTATCAGTGATCATCAAAGCCTCTGTCAGAAAGGTGTAGGACGCGGCGGAGGGGGGCTTCCATTGGCTGCTCGAGACGCGGCGCACATTCAAATGAGACGGGCTGAGTAATTCCTGAAAAGACACACTGCGTTTTTTTCCCTCCCACAAGAGTCATTTTGGTACATTTAAAGATGATAAAAGCCTGGCCAGAGAGCTTTCTCTCTCTCTCTCTCTCTGATTCTCTCTTTTCTTCCTCCACACATACATCAAACATAATGTAGGCACACGTCTCCATCTGATCACAGGATGATTACATCTCGCTTAAAAATGGCTGTCAGGATTTAGAACCTATTGTTAATAAAGAAATAAGGTCATGTCAGCGTGAAAAAATAAAAGTATCTAAAACCCTGTGCGGTGGATGAAACCTGTGGTTTGTATCTGCGACGCAGCTGGGTCAGACGGAGCTAAGTAGTACATATTTAAGGATATTTCCACACATCAAAAGACACCGAGTGCTGAGAGACGTGGATGAGTATTTTTAAAATCATTTCCACAGGCAGAAAGTAAGTAAGTAAAAAAAATTAAAAATCTAGTCGTTCGGTTTGCTCTGATCCGGCTGCGGCGCTGACGTGTAACAAGGAAAAGTAGTTAATTCTGGAAAGTAAATCGCGATCAGAGAGAAGAGAAAAGGACAAAACCTTAAAATTTCTCAGCAGCCCTCTCCCTCCTCGGCCGCGCCGCTCTGCAGCGTGTTATATGAGGAACATCAAAAGCTCTAATTTTCTTAATTACTCCTCCAATTGTAAGCTCCTTGAGACTGAAAATGGATGCGTTCCTATTGCAAAACCAGTCACTGAAATGCGTATAATTATGCAGTATGAGAGGCTTAATTGGTGAATTCATGGTTATCAAGGGGGTCTTCTTCATTATAATTCAAGAGGCTCCTTCATGGTGGCCATATTTTCACATAATGAATGTAACGCTTTTCCTGCCTCCGTGCAATAACTAATTGCAGCGACAGAGAGATCAGCCCACCGCCCCCCCAACCCACCGACTGAACACGACCAACATCAAGTTCTCTTTGTGTGAAATTCAAAGCATAAATTAGAAATATGCTTTTTATTTTGAAATAGTTTGCATAGGATGCCAACACTTCTCATGCATAGCATATATTTTTAACTAATTAGTTTCCATGATCAGCATTGCCAACATGGTATATTAGATACAACTGGTGCAACAGGATGCTAAACTGGCAAAAGAAAAAAATCTTAAAATTCTTAAAAATTCTTATTATGTGTTTTCCAGCCATACAGAATAATTTTAGCTAAATCAAATGACTATGTTACCCTCAGTTGGTGTAAAAATGCTGTATATGTCAAGTATGACTTTAAAAGAAACTTGACTTTGTAATTTATTGCCTTGAAATTGGGCCTATGTCTCTTTAAGAAACTCCTACTCTTGATAAAAACTTCACCTTGAGCATGTCATCACAACATCACTCCTCTTCTAACTCCTTAAAGGTGAAGTATTATGTGATTTCCAGGCACATAGTGCCATTTTACACCAGTCAAGGTACTATGTTGCCCTCAGCTGTTTCCTGCTTTTGGATTTTTGGAAAACCCAATTTTGTAATTGTGTAGCTTCCATTAAATAAGAATTGCGATTAAAATCACATGTGAATATGTTTGTTCACGCAAAGCAAATTTTCCAACCACTTCCTGTTGTCATCTTCATCTTTTCAGCCAGTAGTAACATCTGGTTGTTGATCACATGACTTGTGTGATGGGAAAAAATTGTTTCTATAGCAGTTTTGCGAAATACACTAATTTTGATACAACCGAAAAATCACCTCATCTTAGCAGAAAAAACGTTTTAGAGAAAAACATAATTTTTTTTCTTGCAGGCAACAACAAAGAAGCAAGCAAAACCAAGAAAACGTCTAAATTGTTCTTTTGAATGCCTTTGTGCATATTTAATAGATCAGTTCAAGACAAAATAGTACTATTCGCTTAAACTGGGAAACACTGCTTTGAGTTCATCATACATGAGCGTTACACCAGAAAATACAAAGAGGCAGTGAAGAAGAACCAAACTTAAAAAGGTGCCCTGACCTGTTTTTTGTAAGTGTGATGAATAATGTGGCTGGACTCATTATGAGGTGCTTTGGTTCTTACAACAGGAGCAGAGGACAATTACAGAAGTTGACACTTCAGGGGATAACAGCCCAGGCCACTTGTTCAGCAAAGGCAGAAGTGACTGTAGGGGTTTGGGGTTAAAGGTCAGCGTTAGCTGCTCTGGGCCACTGCAGCTTGTTGACTCTGAACAGCAGGGTCAGCTGTGGGGGCATGGAGACCTTTCCTCAAGGTATGGCGTTCTAACCAGAACATTTAAAGAAAAGAAGGGAAACACAAAACAGGCTTGTTTTTAGCATAGAAAAAAATCAAGTGGTACCAAAGTATTGCAGCAAAAGAATCCAAGTTATTACATATGAAAGTATTTATAAATATCCCAAGGAATGAAAAATGGGTAATCAATGAATACATCAGAAACCTCAGTTTCAGCACAATTTCTGACTTGACCACAGAAACGTCCTTCATAAAGGAATTCACATTTAACTTTTCACACACTGATCAGCAAATTGATCAGCATGGCAGAGGATTGTGATCACTCAACAAAAAATAATTCTAACTTTAATCTCAGAAGATTAGAGTCAAAATTCTGAGATTAAAATCAGAATGAATTCTGATAATCATTATTTGTGAACTTCACCCACAAAAAATGTAAATAAAACTATTACAAAAATGTCTTGCTGCTAAAAAAACGTACATTTTCAAACATGAATCGTTCAAAAGACTCTTTTGAAGCGAACGGTTCCCTTCAAAGACCCATAAGTTGCACTGCTACCATACATGCTAATAAACATTTTGCTGCAGCACTGGCTCAGATAACACGCATGCCGACTATGTATTTGTGCATCGACTGGAAATATGCATTACAACCTCCAGACCCCGAGTGTATTAACAGCAGAGTGATTGTCTCGTTGCGGCCCCTCAGGCTTCCGCGCTGAATATACTTGAATCTGAGAAGGATGGAGGCCCCAGGGTCGAGGGCCCCTCCCTCACCGGCCGCCTCTTCAGCGCCAACAGATAATTGTCTCCTCCTTTACCAGGAGAGATATCGCCGGGTTTCTAGGACCTCGGCTCGGCGCTCCTCCTCTCTCGCGCAGCCCGAGATGTCACCGCGGTTTGCCATAATTACTTTTGCTGATAGAGGTGAGCGCGAGGACATTTGCATCAGATGAGGCGCCGAGAGGTTCAAGTCTCCCCCACTCGTCATACGCGGCTTTTAATGTCACTGTAATCTCTAAAGGTTAGCACCGGTGCCGCTACCGCTGGATCTCCACAACTAGCTGAATCAGTGATTTGGAAATAGGTTTGACATTGAGTTCGGCGGAACTCCAGAACGCACACAGTCTTGGGAACACACACACACACACACACACACACACACACACACACACACACACACACACACACACACACACACACACACATAAATATATATATATACACATAGCGATAAGCACAAAGTAAATAAAGGGGGAAAACATGGAGTTATGCTGTCTGTCTTCTGTTAGTGTTTTGAGCCGTATCCCTGAACTAACATATCACACTGAGATTAGGGAGGTGAGGGTAACATCAGCAGCCCCTCCTTTTATGAACCATGTAGGCTGCAGGGATAAACCCACAAAAGAATCAATAGATCATGAAATGTGTATTTGTTAAAAAAATACAGATTTTCATGGGATCCATCTCCCTGTAAATATTTTTTCCCTCTAGCTCTCTCTGAATTTTTAGGAAGTTATCAGAAAATCTCTCCTCTGTTAACCCTTTAACAACATCTTTACCAGCGTTGCACTAAGAAGTACCGCCTATAATGAGCTCAGCAGATGTACCATTTCACCAGGTGTTTGGTAATTACTGCTGGCTAGTCTGAAGGAGCCGAGTGAAGGAGAGCTGCTCTGTGAAGCGGAGGTTTGGAAATCGCAGCTCAGAGGAGGAGCTTTGTCCTTGAAGGCGGAGCTACGTCCAGCCAGGCGTTTTGCAAAGCTGAATGTTTCCTATGGGAGATCAAACATGCATGAAGAAATCAAAGCATCCAACACCAGTATGCCAACATCAGCCGGCAGTGATGTTGATGCCAATATGTCCCACATCCCTAGTTTTAATGTCATAGATAAATATTACTCTCTCTTTACACTGGCACACATTTCTGACTCCAGAGTGTACAATTTACACAGCATATAAACTACCCTGCCACAGATTCGTCAGAAACTTTTGTAGATTGATTGCTATGTCAGAAATTTGTATTCCACAAACCTTCTTTAATTATGTGTCAATCCACGTGATTTGGTAATCACCATAATATGTGGGAAATAGGAAAAAAAATGCAACAGAGGCTTTAGGTTTAAAGAGCATTTAGAGTTTCCTCATAGGGTCAGGTTGGTATCAATAGTCCCCTCCTTGGTCCACATAATAAATTAAATCATCCTTTGGAAAAAAACAATCATATTCACTCTGATTATATTTGTTTGATATCAAAACTCCTTGATGACCTGGAACACTTAAGAATGACCAGAAAAAACAAAAACAGAAGGGGGCAAATACTCCACGGCACTGAACGTCTGTCAAAAATGTCATGCTGTTGTCACACATGATCAGAAATGATTAAAATATTTTTTAGGGAAGTTTTATTTTTGGTTCCCACCAGGGCACACAAGCACGTTTTCAGGTCTTCCTGCTCGTTAGAAGGCTGGGAATGGAAGACAGTAACCTCAGAGAGATGCAATTTGGAAATGTCCTTGAATCCACTCGGCAGCTGAGCACCGACACTGCAGAGGTGTTCAATAAAGAAAACCCTGCGTCTTTGTCTTTGTGCCACGGTTTCTATTCCTCCCGATCATCCACTCAGAGACAGCGACTGCTTGCCGTAGACTCCAAATCCCACACCTCCCAGAGCTCAGGCGTCTGTTCGTCACACTTTCCTCATTGTCTTCTTAGGGTTTTTTTTCTTCTGCTTCTCAGATTCTGGTGAGATTTTCCCAGAGCCAGATCTTTGCCTTGAGACATTGTGCATGTGCTCACACCTCTCCAAGCCCATGGAAGCACACACATGCGGCACGCGCAAAAGCAGACACACACACACATGCACACTCCTACACACACACACACACTGTTCGCCTGGAGTCAGGCCCCTCAGAGAAGCTGGAGCCGGGCGCAGAGCAGAGGCTCCGGCGAATTCGCTGCTCCGCCTGCCAGTGCTGCTCTTTTGATCTGCAGCCAGCTGATGACAGATCTACATTAGGCTCATAGTCTTCCCTGCATTTGCCCCCCCTCTCCCCACACCCATCCTCCTCTCATACAGAGAAGGATGCCCCTCTGAAATGTACAGCATTAGTAAATCTAGATTCCAGTGAGGTCACGACTCTTAAGGGTTTTCTTACATCAGACAGAGAAATGTCAGTGCAGACTGGCTTCCAGATGTCAGAAGAAAACAGAATGTGTGTGGACTACAGATCCTGTAGAGCAAAAAAAAGTCTTATATATTCATATCGGATTAAAAAAGGATACTGAACTATAATTTGTTGCATCAATCTACATCCAGAATTCCTAGCATCCATCCATCCATCCATCCATCCATCCATCCATCCATCCATCCATCCATCCATCCATCCATGTTGAAATAAACTCGGCAGGGTTTACTTCAATTAAGCCGAGATCAAAGTTTCTAGGCAGATCAGACTTTAGTTTTTGGTCTGCATCAGAGTTTGATTACACATCCCCAAACGAACTGGACCTTCTACACAAATGAGCCAGAGTTGATTAAAGTGGTCTAAACAGGGCCGGTGTGAACGCACCCGATTACAATGTTAGACATCGATATACAAGTAATACAAACTTTTAGTAACTAAAAGTTTTAATTCTCCAACCCGTCACAATCAACCCGTCACATTACCATTCAGACAGTCACATAAATATGTATCTTTCTCTAGAAGTGGTTTCAATTTTGTCAATAATTCTCTTAATAATAATAAACATTTTCAGTAATCGTTAAAGTTAAAATTTTAGCCAACTTGGAGACATTGAACTCACAGCTGCTGAAGTGCAGTGAGTGACAGACAGCGACGGAACAAACTAAACCCAACCAGCTGTTCTGTCTGAGAAGCTGCCTGCCTTTCACTGCACTGAGCAGGAGGAATATCTGTTATTTACCTTGGTGAGCATGTGGAGGTTAAGACCATATTGCTTCTGTTTGTTACTACAGACCTGTACTATGATTCACTGAAGCAAAGCCTTTGTGCTGGCTGTAAATTGCCAATCAACCCTTCACATTACCATTCAGATAGTCGCCGCAACGTCCCTATCAAAAGGTCACGGCCTGTCTCAGAGGAGCGTTATTATGTCACACCCTCAGAGGTCGTTTGATGTATTTTCTTGCCAAGAGGAGAGAGAGGTGCTCACAGATACACGAAGGCGTTGTGTTTGCATCTCAGAGCTTCGATGACGTTGGATTGATGGAGATTTCTTTCGCCAATAAAACGAGCGTGGAAACGGACGAACGAGTGCATCAGGACACATGGGAGCAAATTAGACAGAACAAATGTGAGGAAACACAGGAGTCGGGGCGAACTGGGGTGGAGGGGGACTGCGAATGACGTTAGCGACGGATTCAGCGTTGCGCCTAACGCCGAGCACCCGTCTGCAAATATCAAACGTTATCACTGCATCTGTCGCAAAACAGCCTAAAAATGTCAGCTGAATCGCAGGCGTGCCTTTTTATCTCAAGTCCTGCACGAGGGCGCCGCTTCGCTATTCAACAGGTGGCCAAATGTCAAGCAAAGTGTTGTATGGAAATGACTAATTTGACCTATATCGGCTGCTTCTTTTCTCTGCTTACACGGTTCACTCTGGTCTGCTATCAGACTGCAGGAAACACAGTGGTCCTAAACAGGTCTTAGAAAAATACAGAGACTTCGTAAAGTATTCACGGTCACCATGACGCCCCGTAACGTTAGTAATGCTGAGGTGATTAGTCAATTTTTGAAATAATTCTCAACTAATTTAGGAATCAATCATTTACTCAAAAAAGAAGGGAATTTTCTAAAAGAACAACATACAGCCTAGTGATTAGGGTGAAACTTTACAAATATAAATCCTGATGTGGCATCTTTTTTGGCAAAATCTTCAAAAAATATTATCCAATTATCCATTATCCAATATTATCCAATTATTAATCTTTGAATCAAAAAAATAATCAACAGATCAGCGCTACACTGTACTGATGTTAAGTCAAACAAAAAAGGCTGAACTTTTCACATGATGTTCGAAGTGTTCTGTTAGCTGCAGATGCAATCTTTGTCCCTCTAAATGACAGACAATATGTTATTTATACAGGTTTAGCTTAATCACTGACCTCAGTGTGTTCTTTCAGAAAATAGACTTTTTGGAGTCTGTAGCGATTACATGATTACTAAATTAGTTGTTGATTAGCTTAATCATTGATTAATCACGATTAATCTAATTAATCGTTTCAGCTCTGATCCCCCACCTTAAGCTTGACAATTATTTAATTATAAATGTTGAAATATTAAACACTTTTCTGATTCACTGTAAGATTCCCAGCAGCTTGTTTCAGTTGCATTTTAAATCTCTACCCAGTTTTTGGACTATCTGTTGCAGGAGAGCATGCAGTCACTTCTTGCAAACAAATCAGCCGCCTTACAAGCAACACTCTTTGAAACTCTGCTCCTCCAAGGTTTCCCTCTCATTTGGAATCTAAACCTCCCTTCATTTTTCTGGGTAATTCTATCCTGTAGGAGCAACAGCTGTTTGCATGAATCTTTAATGTTCACGCCTTTCCAACAGAAGAGAACCAAGAGGATCACCTTGATTTGAAGTCCAGAACCCTTTCAGAATTTCAAATACCTCATTGAGCAACACTTTCAAATGTTGCAAATTAGTAGAAGGAAAACAACTCTAGTAAGAACGGTAGGAAATGGGGACAGTCCAGAAGAAATGTTTGAAGTCTAGAGAATAAAATGTTGGTGGTGTTTAATCTCAGTTTACTCTTAGTTCACACCACATAGAAAAACAGAAAGCAGCACCTATTTTTCCTCTACTGTCCGACAAACGTTTTCTACACACTTGGCAGATTACATTTTTCTGCTCCTGGTCAGATTATTTTACTCTTCTTCAGTTGCAGATTGTCATTTAAACCGCATGAGCTTTTTATTCTGTGCACTTTTCCTAAGTTCTTTTCTTTGCGCGTGTGAAGTTTCAGAAAGACCGTCACACCATCACTCCACCCCACAGTCACTGTCTAACCGTGACATCTGCCGTGCTCCTCCTGAGCATGGCGCTAAGACTGCAAGAGGATTAAGAGACTTTGGTCCATTGGACCCCTTTAGAATTACCCCATGTGCGTCGGCCCGGCAGGGGTCATACCGATCCCGAGCGTGCTTTTACCCCCGGCTTTCCTCCTATCTGACTGTGGCATATGCTGCACTCCTCCTAAGTGTTGCACTAAGACCACAGAAAGTTAAATCTCAAATAGATCCAGATAGTTGGCATGTTTTGCACCTACCTTTTTAACAAGCTCTTCCTTTGTGCTCTCAGCTGTGCTGCTTCCCACTAGTTCTGTGTTGATATCGACCAGTTATGTCATCAACAAGCTTTAGCCGACGGTCAACCTGAAGACTACAGATCTCTATCATAGGCCAAATTTGTATCGTTTCTGCTGTATATAACGTGCATCATTAACATGATAAAAGAAAAAGGATGAAGTGGTTTGCTACTAATTGTCAACATTGCGACAACCAGATAACAAGGTCCAGGGGCATCACATTTCACAGGTCAGGGAAACGTTTAAAAAGAAACAGCAGGGCAGTGGGAAGTAGGTCAGTTATGCTAGCTTGACTTTGACAAGTTAACATGTAAATGTGCTGTGGAATTCGGTGTTTAGGTTCCGTTAAAAAAAAAAATTGATGATCCATACACCCCCTCTCTGACAGATCATCAGTAGAGCAGCTGCATAAATGAGCTAATCAACCACTGCTGTGTTCATACTATCACTTATTAATAATGGCAAAATAAACATAGAGTCTGAAAACATAAAACTGTAAGAGAATGATGGTTATGTTCTTTGTGTGGGAAATGTTTGTGTCTTTTTTGGTGTTGAATCCTGATAGATTAGTGCTGTGGCTACAGGTAGCATAATCCACACAGAGCATGAGAAAAAAAAGAAGAATGCCAGCAGTTTTCAGTGTTTCTGCATTATTTTTCCCTTTGCTGTGGTGGAAAGGGAAAAATAATGCAAAATGAACAACCTACATCTCCAGGTTTCATTTTGTTAGCAGAATTGTCCAAGCGTGGCTATGGATGGCGAGTAAAAGAAACGTCTTTTGCTCCTCCAAATATGCCTTCTGAACAGAGAAAGGGATGATGTTGAATATGTTTTGAAAGTAGGACAAGCTTAGAATTAGACAAGCGTAAAAGGGGCAATAGAATTGTTAATCGTAGATTGGAGTACTTTGTCCCAGGACCTGAATCGATCGCTTCCTCTCCTCAGAATAACTGTATTTCTACATTTCTCTTAAGTTAAAAAAGGTATTATCTTTTGAATTTAAGGTGAACTTTCTTTGAAACAGTTGTTAGAAGTATAACACATTATTAGGGTCATCACAACACAACAAAATTAAAGCATCAACAATTCATGAAGCTGCTTCTTGCTTTTGCACACATGTAAGCAGTGAAATTTGAAGCTCATAATTACAGCAGCAGAATGTCATGTGACTGCAGCAGATCCGCTGTGATGAACTAACATCTTTAGCACGCTAATAATTAGGCAAGCTGATGTGCAGGGTGAGCATACTCAGAAAAAGACATTTGCACACACCCAAACACACACTCTACCATTGTTGGAAAATCTAAATTTAGAGGAAAATGAATCCTTTCTTTGGGTAAGTTGTTTAGCTATTGTAGCAGGATATTTGGACTTGTTTAAACTTTATAAAAGGTTGCAAAAGAAATGTAAAAATAGAAAAAGCAATAATGGAACCAAAGTGCAACTACTACAAGTCACTATCTTCGTCCATCCAACACAAGCACGGTTTGGTAGTTTCAAATTGTCACCATAACCGAAAGTGAAGCCCAGAAGACAATCCTAAAATCTTCATTTCTATCTTGTCTTGCACCACAGTGCTCAAATACATCAAGTGCAAAACTTCCAAGCTGAGAATCAAATCATAATCATAATCAACTTCATTGTTGAAAGCATAATAAACAACACTTTGCTTAAAAGCAAATGAGTTTTTATTGCAGCTGAGGCGCGTTTGCCTTTCCTAAAGCCTCCTCTCTGTGTGAGAGCAGCTTTTTTTTTTAGGAAAGCAAACGAAGGCAGCTGCAGGAAAACCCATTTGAACACAAACTACAAAGAGAAGAAGGGATTACCTTGAGAAGTTCAGATGTGTTTGTACAAGAGACTGTGTCGGGTGGCACGGACGGGACACATGAACACGTCTGCTTCTGCTGTACCTGGCAAACCATGACAGTGATCAGACATCAAACATCACTTTATCAATCCTGCAACACAACTGACAAAGACAATGAAGAAAAGTTTGAACAGACAGTAGTCCAACTCACAACACACACGGAGTCATTCACACACACACACACACACACACACACACACACACACACACACACACACACAGCAGCGCACAAAAAAACGATTAAAAAATGCTTTAAATTCCCAGTGCGGCCGTAGACTCGGCAGACTGCGTTGCCTGGCGCCTCACTGTTTAGGATGAATCTCCAGAGCCGCCCGCCCAGAGGAGAACAGCGCCGTGCCAAGGATGTCCAGAAACGTTAACTGTCGCCGTCTGTCTTCCCGCTCAGACACTGACGGCTCTGACGAGGAGGCGCTGCGCTCCCTACGCCGGGGCCGGGTAATTGGCTAGAGATGATGGGCCATAAACATACATCAGAGGGGCGGCGGAGCGCCAAGCAGACAGCTAACTAAAGGCTCCCCTTCTGCCGAGTGGCTCTTGTTTGTCGTACGCACATGTACACACGCGCTCTTCATTGTCTTGCTCTCCCTGGGCATTCACGCTCTTTGAACACACGGCCTGGCCCTCTGCTACTGTAGCACAGAGAGGAAAAAGCCCACCACTCCCCCCTATTTATCACCATAAACCCACTTTGGCATGCTGTGTACGGCATTCTGACTGTTTCCTCTCAGCGTTACGGCCATGTCCGTCTCCCCCAGGATGCTCTGTCCTCCTGTTATCATCCACTGATATATAAAGGTAGTGCCCCATTCAAAATGCATCATAACCATAACTGATAGGATGCACCTCTGTCTTACCATTACTACCAGCACACAGCGGTGGGTAATAGGCTATCCTGTTCCTGCGGTGCTATCACCGCCATGCAGACTTCGCATCCCATTACCATAAACACTTGTGTCATAATAAGCAGGGAGATCCCTCCAGTCATGACAACAACTCTTCCAGAGGAGGTCAGCCATGTCAGAGGGTCTCTGGGGGCTCTGAGGAAACAGGGCTGTGTGAGGGTCTTTCCATCTTGTTCCTTCTTATACCCCAACACAAATATTGAAGACACTCTTAAAAAGTGTATTTTTTAAAAACTGTTAGAAAATGCCATGCTTCTACCACTCTGACTGATTCTAAAATTCCATTTTGTAAGGTGACATGTGGCGTGGTGGGTAGAGCTAATCAGGGCCCCAGTCCTCATTGCGGTTCTCCTGAGTTACATTCCCGACCTTGGTACCTTTGCCGCATGTCGTCAGCTTCTTCTTTCTGCCCCCTTCCTGTCTACCTACTGTCAGAAAAATTGAAAAGTTGTGTGCACTCTAAACAATCATCCCTCACTGGAAATAGAGAAGTGCCAGGCCAAACAATATCTATACCAGCAATAAAATGCCTCATGCTTTAAGTGTGGCAAACTCTGACTTAATAGTTTTGTTCACTTCCTCTGTTGCCTTTGTCAAACTACACACCCCAATATAGACAAACTACAATTCTAAAACAGCACCTAAAATGAACGTCATCGTTCACAACTTCTCCTAAATTGCCAATTGCAGGCAGGCTCAACCACCTTCACTCCAGGTGTTATAAAGGGTCACAGGTGTTATAAAGCTGGATAAAAAACCAGAAGCACACTTCTTTAAAAAAAACTGTAGACTGTAAATTTCTGCTAACAGCGTTGCATACAACTAAGGGTTTTTCCACCGTACATCTGATTAGCTTCGTTCTGCTTCGTGAGACGTCATCTTGTTACAACAGGTAAAAAAAAACTGTTATCAATAATAACTTCACAGAGTTTTCCTCTAACAAAATCTAAACTACAATAAACCAGAATGGGATTTTGGAAGATTTTACATTTAGAACCATAACATTACAATATCATAATACTGGTAACTGGCATATCCATCTGTTCTGGATGTTTGGCATGTTTTCGATCATGAAAAAGATTAAAGACCTTGAAACCAATGCCAGGTAATTTGGCTGACAGTAGCAGGTGCATGTACCATCTCATGATGCTCTACCTAAAGATATTTCTCATATTCAACACAGCTTTGCCGTAATATCCTGAGCTGCGACTTCTGACTAAGGATTTCCCAAATGGATTGGAAGTGTTTCTAAGACTCTATGTTTTCCGGAGACAAGTGGCAACCTGGAGACCCCTCCCTTCTCACGGTAAACTGAAACTTCAAGGGAAAAAGTATATCTGAAAGCAAGAGAGGGGAAGAGAGAGAGAAAACAGAGAGAGAGAGAGAGAGACGAAGCAACACGCTCATTATTCAGAGAGACACTCGAGGCCACGGGAAATGGCACACTTCATTTTTCTTGTCAAACTTCTCCTGGCTTAATGGTGTGCTCACAGCAAGCGTTGAAACAAAAGGGATGGCACGGCCAGGCCCGAGACACAGGAAGGAGGGCCGACCGCGACGGCGGCTGCCGCCCCAAATTCCTCCCGGCGGCGGACCACCTGTGTCGCCGAAGCCGCTGAAGGCGTTCCGCCGGCAAAATAAATGCCTCATCTTTCTGGAAGGTAGACGGGCGAGTACGGCGCGGGGCTAGCTTTCGCAGTCCAAAATGAAATATGGTCTCAATTACAACCTAACTATGGAGAGGCACAGATGTTCCTATTGTTCCTCCCATCCCACATCCTCCTGAACTGTCCCTCATTATTGCCTTCATTACCGGTGCCATCGATATGGCAGGCAGCTGCCAGAAAACCTAGATGTATCCACAACTCATGATGCAAACAGCAATTAATCATCCGTCCAGCAATTACACAATGTTCCTCGTATTGATTTCAAATGCTGACACTTTTTCTATTTAATTTATACGCCAGCAGCCCCAACGACGGGGGAAACACGACGCATGCAAAGCAATCGCTCTCTGCATCCACAAAACTCCGGCTGTGTTTTGATCTGAGAAATGATGGGGCAGGTGTTACGGTACAGCCTTCATTCCGCTGCATTCCAATTTTAAAGCAAGGCAGTCGGGCTGCGGTGTCAGACAGCCTCCTTTGTTCAACTCCTAATTGGAGTAATTTATTGTCCTAACAGGCAGAGCAGCTGTAGCTTTACAGCTTCGCACCAATTAAAACCAGATGCTGGAATGAAAAGATGGGGCTGAACGTGACTGGGGGACCAATCACTAATATTAATTCAGATCACTGTGAGCTGAATATGGGAGGCTCTCTTCAACACTCCGCTTTTACAGTCGCACCAAACATGAGGGGCTACATGACAGTCAGACCAGCGAAACGTCACGCATCATTTCTAATAATGGAGGCCATTATCTGCCAGACTTAACAATGAAACAAAATCTACGGGACGCCCAGCAGCCTCTGCAATTACTAGAGACGTGAGGTTCACAGACGATACAATTCTTCTGAACGGCTCTTTACCCTGAACATCATTCTTTGTTTTTCACAACTTTTCTATTTTATTTAATTTAAAAATAGATTCATTTAATCTGCTCACAAATGAAATAGAAGAAAGCAGCGCATACTCTCATTGGCCATTGCTTGTTTTCGTTACAGCTCATGGGCTGCAACTCTAGCTGCATTTCCATTGACAATAAAATTGCGCATTTCAATATTTCCAAAATGAATTTACTTAATGGAATTATGTCAATTTTGGAAAAAACAAGTGTTTTTCGATAAAACATTTTGGTGCTGAGGTGAGGTGTTTATTTGACCGTATATTAAATTTACTACAACAGAAACGCCTTTTTATTGTTTGTTTTTTTATAATCAACCGAGTCAAATGATCAAAACCAAATGTTGCCACTAGTGCAAATCACAAAGGAGAAGACGACACATAGTGGCACGGCGCGCAGTGTGTTTTTAATGAGTTCTCACATGAACAAACTCATCCTTGTGTGATGAGTTTTTACTGTATTAGCAGAATATTGTGCATATTTGTAATGGAAACGATTCAGGCTTCATGCAGTGGCAGAGGATGAAGACGGCACTATGCGCTGCCATCTTTTTGGTTTCTGCCAAAGCAACCCAAGTCCATTTTGTTCCCCTACCTTTTGCTGTAATTTCTTTAACATATATATTTTTTCAATATTGCAAATAGCACAAAAATTGTATTAATACACAGATCACATAAAAAAAACTACATGGGTATTTGACGTATTTGGAAATGTACGTTAAATTTCTTTTAAGATTGTGGTTATTTACTAAATACAGATGATTAATTTTTATATGAACTTCACTTTCAAAAACAATTATTACAAGTATTACTGTATTATGGCTGAAATGGTCTGTTCCTAGAAAATTTTTTAAAAATGAATCATTCCAACGGTACTGAAGTGAACAAAATTTGAAGATCCGGTTCCTTTTCAAGAGCAAGAAGTGACATCACTACCAATTAACCAAACTTTGAACTTTAAAGTAGTTTGGTGCCACAAAATGTCCAATCGAGTGTCGGGTGAAAACAAGCACAACGTCTGAGGAGTAAACAGGAGCGGCTGGGGGGATAAAACAAGGTCGCTGTGAAGATCAGATCTCTCCAGGGCGGCCTTAGCCTCGCCATACTGCGCTCGGCCTCGACTGCCTGTTTAGTTCAGGCGCTTTACACAAAGAGCCCTGGAGACGGACGCAAACGTGAGTAACACAGAAAGATGGAGGAGGCAGAGAGGAGTTAACACCTTGCTACTGAGAACAACTTATTTGGCTTAATATTCAGAGGCAGAAGGCAGTGAATAATGAGAAGGACCCAGTCGAGGTGTCCGCTCTTTAGCTCATCTGTCACTTCTATGGCATTTTAATAAAGTGTTTGTTTCTTCTGGCACCATTTGCGCTTAATGGAGAGTGTCACATGTTTAGCTTATTTATCATTGTGCTTTCTCCCCTGCAACAGAATGCTGCCATTTGTCATAAACTGCATTGTGAAAGATAAAGAGAGATTAACATGTTATTGATGACATATTATGATGGATTTTATCACTATTGCGTCAAAAAGTACAGATGTACTGCTTCACCCAGTTCGAGTTTAAATGTGACTTTAATAAGTAGGAAATATTTTGGAGCCATCATAGTGGCCACTTTATTAAGTACACACTTTTGCTACAAAGCCCGGCTATGTAGCTTTTATCAAAAATATAAACCTAGGTCTGGGTTCGACTGAAGTGGACTCTGGTTTGAATGCATATGTGAATGACAAGCGGACCATAAGCAAGAAGCAGACTGTAGTGCAAGGCATTCTGGGTAAAATAAATGGCTTGTGGTCTTTTGCCAAAGACAAAAGAGAAATCCTACAACACCTGAAATTGGACACAACTCGGTTTTTATTTTTTTGTGCAGCGCCACCACAGGCGAGAAGGGTGAACAGGTTTTTCACAGGGCTTTGTCTAACAGTGCAATGTGAAAGTTGTCCACAGCATCTGAAAATGTAACAAATGTTGCAAGTTTGTTCACCAATCAAACTGAGTCTACTGGACTATCAGATGTGAAAATACCCTAAACGAACAGTAGACATTCTTCAGATAAAAAAAATATTGACTAGATATATTTAGTTTTACTATTTTCATGGGGAACAGTCTTAAAGAAACACCTGTCCTCACATCTTGTTAAAGCCATGACTTCTCGATCTACTTAGCAAATTAGTACATTTCTCTTGCTAGAACCACCACAGGCTTTATTGTTCAAATTAAATGCGAGAATCAAATCAGATCGAAATCATTTAATAGAGTGCAAGTTTGACACGACATGAGTCAAACTCCATTTCTATAATTCATCTATATTATTGTTGTTCCAAGCGATCTTCTGAGAAACAATTAGGGACTATCGAGTCTACGTGGAGATAATTGCTTCGTTGGGACACGAGTGACTGAATCACACTCGCAGTTTCCACTAATGAAGAACCCAGCGGAGAGATGATTCATGGATTCGTTCGGCTGTTTGACACTTTCCGCTATCAGAATCCCGTCTCAGCCCGGAGTGCCTCTGAATCTCATCCCACTCCTCGACATATAACCGTCGACTTGAAACAATGAAACGACGATTTGGCGCGTCTTTTCGCTGCGGCCATGACAACGGTCACACTGCTCCTGAACTTGGCGGCTCTACACTCCGGCTCACACTCTCTCAGGGAGTCTGACTGTTTGAGGGCAAAAGAGCTGTAAGCCTTCCAACTGGATGCCAAGTAACCCTGGCGCTTTACGAGGATAAGGAGCTCTGACCCAATTAGCTTTGTTAAATAAAGTTCCAGTGGCTCTCATTTAAACCACCGCGTCCCACCTCCCCTCTTCCTCTGCTTGTGTTTTTACAGTACAAAGTGATTACAGATTTAATTAGCTGAAGACCTCGGTTCAGGGAGACTCCTAAATCCATATTGATATTTCTGCAGCGTTTGAAAATAAAGGCCGTGGCTCTTGTGATGATGACTTAACGAGGGAATACTTGGAAAGAAGAAAGGATTTGCAACTTCTCCATGCTGCTGTTTACCTTTTCCCCCCGGGGCTAATCATTACTGCCTGGGAAAAAAAAAAAAAATCCTGAGAAATATGCAGAGAGCAAGAATCTGATCGATACTGTCTCTCAGATATGGATTTAAACAAACCTCCAGTCAACATGGCAGCTTTCCTCTTTTGAGAAGTTAATAACTACTGTTTACCTCCCATAACACTTGTTTATTAGAAACGGACGATCAGAATATGCGTTTGCAGTGAAAATGCCTGATGCAGATGTTGAGTCCACACATGTAGAACAATGGAGATGGATGAACGTATTGATGGGATGACTGAATCGTACATCTTCGATAGATTGTCAAAAAAAAAACATTGCTGAGAGAAAAACAACTCAAACATTCAGTCAAGTCGCTCAGTTGAACTTGTTCGGCTCAAATACGGATGAATACAGCTGTGAGTTCACTTTACTCACAAAACCAGAGTTAAAGCTTTCATCTGGCACAGTCTTAAGCGCTCTGCATGTTCAGGGCGAAGTGCCAAAATCAGCTCTGTCACTGTGTTGTAAGTGTTGTATATGTTGATGTATTCACAAAAACAGCAACTATTTTCCAGTTGTAGCAGATTTAAACTTAAAATTATGTTCATTCAACAAAGAAGTTTGTTTTTAACAGAAAACCAGAGAGGGATCAATTCAAGACCATAAGATAATTGAAAAGAAGAAAGGGTGACAAAAGATATCTGTTTTTAAGAGATACTTTGATTTTTTTTTTTTAAAAATCCCCTTAACAAAACATATAGACCTCTCAAAACTTGATGGAAAAATCTTTATCTACTCCATAGCTGACTCCTGGTATTCATAGAGGTTAGGGGCCACAACAGCTAGAATCCATGAACATTCAGACCCCCTGACAGCCTATTTTAGGTTTTCACACAACAAACGTACCTTAACACACATAACTAGGCAAAATAGAAACAGTCTTTGCACAACCACTGAAGCCAGCATTAGCTACAGTCCAGTGACCATATAAATGCACAATTTGACATTCAGAAAATAAATTTGCTTAATGGAAACACGCAATGTTCAGAGTTTTGGAGTAGATTGTGTAAATTTATGGACACCATAAAGAACTGTGTTGTGTATCACTAAAACTGCTCACAGTAACTGCAGTTCATCATATTTTCAAAGTTATTGATATTTTCTGATACTCTCAATTAACAAAGCAATGAGAAAATATTTTTTGGAGGACTTTAAACATCATTAATTGAAATTTATTGCAGCAATGATAAATGAAAGTTCTTATCATTATAAGAAAGTTATCACAATAAACGATCCGTAATGTCATCCCTGTAAGTCTGTAAGTCATCCCAGTGGCGGAACAATACTGACAGAAATACACCATTCTCAACAGGCGGGGGCGCACTTTCTCACTTTCTCGGTCTATTGTCCGA
>CAEGAF010025705.1:0-39358 GCA_903067075.1 Micropoecilia bifurca | reverse complement strand
AACACAGAATGCATTATAGTGAAAGTATAAAGAGGATTATTTTAAGAGGCATTTTAAGAAGTGGTGACTGTTCCTTGTTCTTTGTTATTATTATGTTGTTATTGTTATATTCTTTGTTTTTATTGTTTTATAGAAGATTTGATTACAAGCCAATCATATAAAATTCAAAAGTATTTTCTGAAATTTCAGCAATTTTTCCTCGTTCCCCAATGAGCAGGAAAACAAATTGGTTTATTATTTTACTTAATACTACCCACTTGCTTTTTTATAAATCTTATAGAAAATGATTTTGATCTCAAGAAATAAACTGATGCTCTGTTGATGAACTAAAACGGTTCACACAGCTTTCAGTTGTTGCAAAGCCTTCAGCGTATTACTGGACTTACTTATTGTTGTCATTTGCATGACATTTACATGCTTTCACTTGACAATTCACTGTGTTACTTTTGAATCTGAAAAGCACATGAAGTGTCTTGCTGTATGTCACAAAAGGTAAAAAAATATTCAGTAAACTTTCTCATTCCTCTGCTTCGCTGCATCAACTATTACCAGCTTTCCCGTTCCTGTTCATTAAACCGTTACCCATAGTGTGATGCAGCTACCATCATGTTTTGCAGTAAATAAAATTCACTTTGTTGTCCTTATGTGACATGTAATAAAATCACACTCAGGTGCCCCCTATTTAGATGACTACAGAAGGATAAGTTGCACAAGAGTTAATAAGAATGATCAAAGTAAATGGGATTGAATACACGTCACATTTTTACTATTTGTAAAAACAGGTAGAAAACTTTCTATCTTTTTCTTTCCACTTCACAATTATGTGTTGCTTTGTCTTTTGATTAAATACAAATAATAGGGATTGGAACGTAAAAGCTTAAATAATATGGATACTTTAGCGAGGCCCTGTAGATCAACTTACAAAAGTAGAAAAGCATAACCTTGGTGAGAAACTACTGAAGTCATCCAATGTAATGCCACCAAGGCCGCCTCCTTTACCAAAAATAACAAATGCATAAGAAAGCCAGTATATTTAATTTGATATTTTTGTTAGAAAAAAACCCAAACCAAACAAAAAAATAGAGTACATTTTTCAAAAACATTCTCATAATACACAAAACCATAAACATAAATACAAAGTGTGTTTAAGAGTGAAAAACACGGACATAAAAAAACTTTTGTGTCTTCAATGCGAAAAGAAAGGCACTAATCTTATACCGTAAAGAGTCAGATAACTTTGGTTTTAAAATAAAACATCATGACTCACTAGTTGGAGGAAGGTTTCCCTCTGCTGGTTTGCAGAAACTCACACACATGACCACCTCACACTCTGACACAAATGAATCTTCATCAGACCTGGAAAAACCCTCCAACATGTGACTGAAAATATATAATCTTGATTAAAGCACTTAAAAAAAAATAAAAAGGTTCTGAATGGCAGCACTGCCAGCAGCAGAGTCCTGGTGATAATAAAAGGCATGCATAATGTCTGCTGAAGGATTTTCCTTATTAACCCTGAAAGCTGAAGCTTTAATAACCACAGCGAGCAGACGGATACTTCCAAATGAAAAAAAAAGAAAAAACATAAAGGTTGTTGAAACTGTGGCCACATTATTTCAACCCACAGTCACAATCTATTTTTAAGTATTTATGGTCAGTAAAAATGAAAACCTCTTTCACTTTTGCATCACTCTCTAAAGAGTAATGCAAACATGGTAATATCAAAGTGTGGCAGACTACATGCATTCTGTTGAAACAAAATAATTCCCACCCAAAAGTTAAGTATTTCTGCAAAGTGTGCATTCTCTGCTACATAAAATAGAATATTTCTAAACTGTATAATAAATTGTAAAATGAAAGCAGAATGTTTGTTTCTCATTGTCACTTTTTATTGTCAAATTGTGTAATAATTTGAATGAGCACAGGATAAAATAACGTTTTGTGGGTTGTGCCGTGGTGGCGCAGGGAATGGGCACAGCCCAGGGGGATGGGCACAGCCCCGGGGGATGGGCACAGCCCAGGGGATGGGCACAGCCCACGTTCCAAGGACCGAGTCCTCGCTGAGGCTGTCGCCGCCTCGACTCCCGACTGTGCCTCATTTGCCGCATGTCTTCCCCCTCTCTTGATGCCCACTTTCCTGTCTGCCTACTGTCCGGTGGAGGCCACTAGAGCCGATAAAAACCATAAAAACAATATACAAAAAAAAAAAAAAAAAGATTTGTAACCTTTGTCCAGTCACGCACAAATGTTCCTCAACCCAACAGGAAGTGGTCTTTACTGCAGGTTGTCCAAAACTAAAACAGTTCCTCTGCTGATGAGGCTTCAAATCACTCAGTGCCACACGCATCGCAACATCTTTTTTTTTTTTTTGCTCTTCTCAGTTTCTACCTACAAACATTTTCTGATGGAGATGCTGGAGAATCTCCTAGCCTCCAAGCTCAGGCCAAAAGACAAGAAACAGTTAGGCCTCAATTGGAGCAAGGGCAGTTTGTTAGTAGAAGGGCAGACAATACTAATCTACACTCATTTTGGTGCCGACAGTACTTTTTTTTTCACTTCCTCAAAGACTCTGCCAACATTCAGAGGTTCCTTTTTCGCTTAAAGTTATTTTAAAGGTATTCCTCATTCAGTTGACAGTGTGATGTCACTTTATGTGCAGATCTGTGATGCCCTATGTATAGGTCTCCCCAGACGCAACTTAAAATGATATCCTGATGTTTTGGCCTCTTGTGATGCTTCCCAGACAGATGTCTGCTGCGCTCCTTGTGCCTAAAGGACACCTTCTCACTTGTCTGATTACACTTACATGGGGGAATTTTTCTGCCATAATTCGAGAGCACACATTTTCAATCTGAAAGCAGGATTGCATGTCTTTTGTTCTCAAAACGTTTAGTACTTGTTCTTACATTTTCAGAACAAAACACTTTTGACAGTGTTTTTGAGAAACACTTTCAAAAGCACGGAAGTTGGCAGGCAGGCGATGGTATGTTTTTGTTACAAGCAAGAGCAAAAATGCTAGCTCTTTGTTCTCACCAAAGCGTGAGAACAGTTTGAGGAAGCGCAGTGAATATTTGAAAGAGAGCAGAAGTTTGCATAGCAAGTTTTGAGAAGATAGACATAAAGTCCTGCTTTCAAACTGAAAATGTAAGAACAAGCATTAAAAGTTTTGAGAACAAAAAACATGAAATCCTGCTTTTAGATTGAAAATGTGTCCTCTTGAAATATGGCAGAAAAATTCCCCACAAACAAGACCTTTCTGATAGGTTAACAACAACAACAACAACAAAATTTCAAATGTACTGTTTCTTGTGTGAGAACATGGAAAAATCAAAAGAAATCAGGAAGAGGATACTGGACCTCCAAAAAATCTGGTTCATTCTTGAATAAAACTTCCAGCGCTCTGAAGGTGCCATTTGTCTAAGCATGGATATACAAGTATAAGCACCTTGGTAACATCCTGTAACAAGCCTCCCCCACCTCAGTACTTTTTGTTCCATATTATTAAATGTTAAACAGCAGGAAAACATCCAACATTCTTTGAAAATATATTTCTACTTTCCCAAAGCAAATTAAAAAAGCCAGGTCACAATCGGACAAATATCTCAAATCTAAAACTATGGGAGCATTTTTAGTGAATAAAGATATTCAACTCAACAATGTCACATATATTTCACAGTTAACCGTAATGTAGCTTCTACAGCTATTTTCACTTGTTTTACTGAGTTACTAAACATTATAATGTAATATAAGAGCAACCAGCCCCCACCTCACCTACCCACACTCTCCAACCTCTGAATGCATGCCTGCTCCATTTATCCCAACCCCAACCATCAGCAGACCAAACACGCGCTCTCGCTCTCTCTGCTCAAAGGTTTTTGACACTGTAAGCTGCCTGTGTGGTTGTGCTTTTATTTTTTCACACATCTGCTGTGAACTGCAGTGCCTTAAATGTCAATGCCCTTTACTTGGATTTAAGAGGCAAATTAACCCAGATCAGACAAGAGGAGATACGCAATTTTCAAAATTGTGAATTACTAAAAATTCATTGTGCTGCATGCATTAGTCTCAGTTACTTTGACACCCCTATTGAAAATCTATACCAGCCTTTTGCTTCCAATAGCAACCGTATTAGTAAACAGTTGTGTAGTTTTAGCCGAGTATGCTACAATAGATTGTTACAGAACATTAGTTAATCATGAAAATGAGGGAACACAACAAGCATGTCAGGGTAAAGATCAAACCAAATTTCAGATCCACCATGACTGACTGACACCTGTAGGTTTGCAACCAGCTACTTACTGAGAAACCAGTAACCTGCTCCCAGTGTCAGAATCTCACTGAGGAAGAAACTGAATTAGGTTTTCTGTTTATTATTTCTGCTATAACTGATGGATATTCGCATATAAAATAAGTCAATAGAGTTTAATTAGCAATTTCTATGTCTTTGTGTCATGAGGTAGATCTCAGGCAGCTAGTGAGAGAAAAAGTAGATCTTGGTCTCAAAAAGTTTGAGCACCCCTGCATTACAAGGATCTCATCTTGTCATATCTATAAAGCTTCCTTTGTCTTTCTTCCTCTTTTTGGTAGAGTAAGTACACAAAATGAAAATCCAAGACGCATTGGCAACATGTGGTTAAAATTTTGTCACCTGGGTGGCTCCAGGTTCAATAATATGTCTGATGTAATATGTAAAGAGGAACGAGAGACTTTGTCACATGCAAGACATATTTTCTCAAGACAATGTGGCATAAGGCCAACAGCTTTTTTTTTTTTTTTTTTGACTTTTCAGGAAGTGAGACTGTTAAAAATTCATTTCCTTCCGTGTTGTAAATATCAGCAACACCCCACCTTTTGTAGTTCCTGCGAGTATCTGTCACAGTCTGGCAGCTGAGCTTCATGGAAGGCTGATAGCATTATTCCACCTCTGTGTGTTTGTAACATCTCAGGTTTTTTTTAAGAGGTTAAAGCCACATAATAAAGGAGCGGCAGCATGGAGCAATTTCTTCTTCTTCTTCTTGTATTGGCTGGAGGAAGTCATGGTAAGATACAGAACATCAACAATTACTAATAAACAAAATTATGATGCCAGACAATTTGCATGCTATTTAAATGCGTCTTTTCACAGCATTTCTTCCAACCCCTGACACTAAATGTGATGCCAACCAGACTACATCCCCGTGCTCTCCTGTTGTCGGAGGATCTGTCAACATCAAGTTATTGACCGATGCAACCGGCTACAGGATATTTTGTTACAAGGTTTATAATGAAACAAATCGTGCTAATATATTTTCTCTAAAGAGAGATAAATTGCAGGTAGCTGATGCATACAAAACCAGAACAGAATTCTCAGTCGACACAGGAACACTCAAGATTAACAGCGTGGGGTGGAATGATGAAGGTCTATATGTATTGGAGGGACATGATAATAATGGGAAACATCTAACAAGCATCAAATTCAGCCTTCAAGTTAAAGGCAAGTTCACATTTCTCAAGTCTTGTTTCTCTGCCTTTTCTTGCAATTTTGTTTAGTACTTTTTCTTTTCTAGTAATTTTCTAGTAATGTTTTAACCTCTACTTGTTAAGATTTGCTAGACGTTTGTAGTTTTTGTTCGGCATTAATCAAAGTTGTGAAACTGGTGGTGGTTAGGTGTGGTTCACTCCCAGGAACTGGCTCTGGTTTAACAGATACTTGCAGCAGATGTTACTCTGGGCATGCAGCCCTGCTTTTAATTTTATTCAGTTATATGGCAGTTTGAGTTGGAGCCACTGGATAATTTTGGTTAACGTTCCTAACCCTGCAATGAGCATTGTGCAAGCTCACTCTTCCAGTAAATATTTCAAAATATCGATAAGAAATGAAGCAATTCATGTTTTAAGTTCACCGTTTCCAATCTCAGAACTTGATTAAGCATCTCAAATGAAACACTTCAAGTTTACCTATCAGTTTTGTTTGCCAAGGTCTTGCAAAGAAAATGCTGGTAAATAACTTGTAATTAGCATATCTGCTGCATCTAAATTTGTAAATAGTGTTTCCTGTTAAGACTGTTTATCTTAAGACCCTAAGTCAGAAGTCCTAATTTAAATAAAAATGTCCTAGTTAATTAATAATCTGTTCTAAATGTAACAGCAAACTTTCTTAGTGTTAGTTGAACAACAAAACAATCTGTGACACTATGGTCGATTTATGTTAGGTCACCAATGGCATACAATACCTAACATGTTTTTTTGTACTTTACTTCCTCAGCAAACATTTATCCTATCCTGTTTCCCTGCATTGTGGCAGTTGGCGCCCTCCTCCTGATTGGGCTGTTAATTTGCTGCATCTGTTGCAGATTGAAGAGCCGTAGAAACACCAAACACTTCTGTTTAGGTAGCACCTAAAACACCTGAAATCAACATCATTCAATGCCAGTAAATGTTTTGGGAACCTCTTTTCTTCTTGTGTAAAAAAAATGTTTTTTTTTCAGGCAAAGACAATGGAGACAAACCCTATGAGAATGATCTTTGACAATCTAAACCACACCAAAGATCAGAAGTGGACACAGAACCTACAAACCACACCCTAACGGGGTTTTTACCATCTTAAGAAAGATTTTTCTCTGGATTGAAAGAAATACCTGGCTCTATAGATGTTCATGCCTAAACCATCATTAGTTTATAATGCTCCTGTTTGTTCTATCTAACATCCAATACTTACACTTTGCTGAGCTGCTTTATTTAATAAAGAAACTTTGTTGCATCTCAATCAACAAACTTTGAACCTTTGCTACACAAACTCAGTTCCAGGAATCTTTAAGATAGTTTCCATCCATCGGTTCGCAATCCTGTTTAAGTCTGACACTGAGGGTAGAATCAATAAATTTGATTAAATTCAAAATAGTTCTATTTTATGTTGGATTTAAGCCAAAAACTGGTTTGCACTGTTTGTCTGAACCAGCTGCTGAGCTTCACTGGTTAGGCCAAAGTTTAAAGGCAGTGAAACTAAGTCATGCACATCCTCAAACACCTCTTAAAGTAACCCACATGAACTGTTTTATCTATAATCAGGAACTGACCTGAAACCCAAAAATGACCTTGTTTTTCTCCACACCTCTTTTCTAGTTCATTGATTCGTAACTTGATGGCCTAAATCACTTCAAATCAACATACTGTTGAAATTAAATATGCCCTTCAGGATCAATTCTTGTAAATAGTGTGTTTACTGTATCTTCTTCCAGAATGTTTCCTGTTTAATTTCAAAATTTAAAAAGTTTAGTAAGACGCAGGGTCAGAAGCAACCGTTTAGTACTGATCACAAAACAATCAGATTTTTACATATTGCATATTTCAATCTGTAGAACTAAAACCTAACTCTTTTGTTGTGGTTTAATTCCTCAGAAAACACAAGCCGTAGTCTGTATTGTGGTGGGTTTCCTCTCCTTGTTTTGCAGTTGAGAAAGTGGCCTAGTGCAAAGTTTCACTAGCTAAGTTTTTATGTCCAACTTTAGTTTGGATGTTGACTTTTTCAACAGTCAACCTGATTTTCAACCTGATTTTCTCATCATCAGTATGTTCCTTAAAGCTCATACTAGCATTCTACTGTAAGACAAAATATATTCTACTTTTAGTTCATTTATCATAAATTAACAGTTTCGAACCAAAGATTTCTAACACCCAGGTGTTACCAAAAACTAACTCACAAAGCCTGATTCACAAAATCAGGCTTTGTGAGTGTATTTGATTTTATGTTTCTCCCACTACACATTGAATGGTCAAAAGTTATTGGTTATACTAATGGATTATAATTTTTAGAATAATTCTGAATGTGAAACAGCCAGACAGTGCCTGAGAAGAACAAGAGAATGAAAGAAAAGATAAAAAGAGGGGGAAAAAAAGTCCTGTGTGTTGACACGTTTACTTTGTTTCACTTCTGTCAGCTCATGTCAAAATAACCTCAAGCTTTTCTTTCATCATTTGTCGTAACCAACACATGGAGCTTTCAATATGTACCATTTTAGAACCACAGTTTACTTAATCTTTGGGTATACTAATGGAGTCTTGACAAAAGTTCAGTCTGGAAGACTCTAGTCGCACCTGCCTCATCAATCAGCACCTTCCTCTCTGCAACCTGGACCTATCAGCGCTGGTCCAAGCCTGCCTCCAGCCAATCATCGTTTGAGCTCCAGTTCAAAAGGACCTTCACCCATAGCCTCCTCTGCTCACCAGCTGCGATCAACCCACCTCCACCCCATCTCCACCTTCTGCTCCCGGCTCTCAGGCCTCACCTTCCTCTGACTGCCGCCACCAGTACAGGCCCCGGGGGTCTACATTCCTATGCTGCATCAGGAATATTCATCGAGCTTATCGAAGTCCAGCTTGACGTCCCCGGCTAGGGCCTCAACGCCAAAGAACTTTCTTTATTTTCATGTTCATTTTGTCATTAAACTCTTTTCATTGCTTTCTTTCTCTGCTCGAGTGTCTCCAGATTGAATTATAGGTTGTGTTATCCTGAGGTAATTTCTGTAATTTTTATAAATTTTTGGTAATTCTGTTTCATTTTGATATCATTGTCATTTGTTTGTTGTAGTTTATTTTAATTTTTGTCTTCCGTTCTTGTATGACTGTTAATGTTGGGAAGTAAAAACGTGGCAAATATTCTGCATGAGTTGGCTGCCTTAAGTGTTTTTCTTCCACATATAACGGCGGCTGCAAATGGATCTGACTCCTATAGATCTACGCTAAGCACGCACACTAAATAAAAGACTGTCATCTTCTCGTCCGTTGGGACCCTCCTCACCTTCTTGGTGTCAAATATCTGATGTTGGTCCAGCTGCAGTTTTTTCTCAAATTAAATGTCTTCTAAAAGCGTGGTGTTAAACAGCTAAAATACTGCAACAAAAGTTTAGAATAAAGTTTCAATGTTGCAACTGAAGGGTGACCTAAAGGCAAATCAAATAGATCAGAGACAAAAAGTACACATTGAAAATGAAATGACAAAATTACAATCTAAACAAATAAAAAGCTAAGACATCGTAGTATTTACATGATCTATGGCCTTTATGGAAATGCCAAAAGAAAAGTATGTTTTGATTTACAGAAGCTAACAGTTTTTGCACATCTTAAGTTTTCAAAGCTCAGGGGCATAAAAACCAAAAGCTGGCCCCTCTTGTTAAGAACTGATCGTAGGGAGACGTGGACATGGTTCATATCTGACACGATACTCTGACATGTTTTTATGGTGAAGACTCTTCAGTGCTTTAAAGACCAAGATTTGAAATTCTGTATTTTCAAGTAATTTAATGACTGGTTTACCATGACCAATTTTACTGAAGATAATTGGGACTTTGACAGTCAAATTAAAAGCAGGCACCAGTTTTTTTATGCCCAGTTTTGCAAAGACGTTTTTTTTGCAAAGACGTTTTTTTTAAGTTGTTATTAAAGGTTGTATTTGATTGTTAAAATTCAATATTGAATCCATGATGACATTTAAATCATGACTTGTTTTGTGACCTTTAGCCTTGGAGTCTTGTTGGATTGGTTGATTTCTTAACCTAAAATAAAAATGATCTCATGCCTGTTTTAGATGCTTTAAAATATGCTATTTACTCGGTGGTGTGGAAACTTTACATCGTAGTTCTTTGAGGATATGCATCAGGATGAAGAATTTTTTATTTTTTTATTAAAAAATACACAATGTTAAAAATAAACATAACCAAGCAACAAAAAAGAGAAAGTAAAATAAGATGAAGGGAAACAGAGAAATGGACCGTGATGAAACCACTGAGCGGATGTACTGGGAGGATGAGTCGGCGAATGGAAACAATTGGGTTTTTTACTCGTGCAGAGCGGATGTTCACGGAGTCTAAAGTGAGCAATGAGGACACCTAGTGGGAACAAGAAGAGCTGCATTGTTGTAAATATTTTTTTAAATCACAGGAAGTCCAACAAAATGTATCTTAAAACACTAAACTGGAGACAGAGAGAAAGAGAAATGAAGTCAACATGTGATGACACTGTGTTGTTGTTACCTTACAAGATATTAAGGGACTTGGTAACTACATTTATCCATTTGTCTCCCCTGGTCCTCTGATCGATACCGGTGCCCACTTCCCTCCTTGTGATGGTTGAAATTAACGTTAGTACCCTTGTACTTCTCAACAGGATAAGAATAAATATGGAAAATTTTCTGAACATCACACTTGTCCTTGTTGTAATTGTTCACCTCTTTTTAATGGATTGTTAAATAAGTTGTACTGCCACAGGTTTCTGGGGGAAACATGTCTAAAACAGGTCAAAACCCAAATTGAAAGACTAGCCATCCATTGTTTACTCTACCCAAGATGGCGACCACTCTTCTCTATTGCCGTCAGGACATGAATAGGCCTCGAGTTCATTACAGTGACACAAACCAAGCCTGCAGACTCTCAAACATAAGGAGATTTTAGTAAATAGCCTAACGTATATGTTTTGGTTTGCGAGAAGTAGATGGCACCATTGCTCAGGAAGGTCTTAGCTGAGGTTCAACCTCAAAAGATTCTTGCTGTGATACAAGAAGTTAAAACCATGCGCAAGGTGAAGATGCCTCAATATTTTTATCTTGAGGCTCGTCAATCTAATGCAAACTCCCTTTACCTCTGCTTCGGCAAGGCAGTCACGTTTATGACGCAAATATCTCTGTCTGTGGCCACAGAGACATGAGAAAGTCTCTTTTTTCTTAGCACTACCTTAACAAAACAGTACTATTGGCTGGGGGGAGGTGTTCCGTCTTTGGTTGAGAAGTGACCACGCTCTCATCATTTCCTTTTTCATCTATGCGCCCACGGCTTCTGTTCTCAGGCTGATTACTAACAGGAACCATTTTACACCATTCTGGGTAGTTTACCTGCACAGAGCAGAGTGGCAGCTCCTGGGTAGATATGAAAGCTGTGGTTGGACTGTTGATTGTGTTCCTGGAAGTGTCACATGGTAAGTTTTTCAAGTTTTATTAATTTCTTTCATCTCAAGAAGCAAGTCACTACATTTGAAGAAACGTCTGCCTGAAGGAAATGACTGAAGACATTGATTTGTAACTGATGCTGATGAATGACATGTTTAAGGCAATGTTTTGGGCTTTAAATACCACTTATCATTTGTCTTTTACCAATGTAACTCAGACATAAATGAAAAACATCCTCTGCTTTGCTTTATGTTCACACAAGAAGAGTTCTGGAAACCGTGGGCTTGCTTCAGCAAGCTGGTTTCCCACACAAATGCTCCAACTAGCTCGCTTTGTTTTTGATTCTGTAGTAACTAAAGGGTAAAAGCTTTTCTTCTTTGTACCTTGTTTTTTTGTTTTTTGTTTTAATCTTCAGCAGCTGAAACCTACTGTGATGACAGACAGAAGGGAGCTCAGTGCTATGGCGCTTTGGGAGGAACTGTGATCTTCAAGCTGATGGATGAAACCTCAGAAAAACACAGATTCAACTTGAAGAAGGAAGCATCAATGACGAACGAGTCAACCCAAATTATTCTTTTTGTCAAAAGCAATAAGCTTATTTCCAACACCATGAGCAGCAGATCTGTCTTTACTCTTAATAACGGAACATTCAAGATCAATAACCTGAGCAGAAGCGACAGTGGTAAATATACGCTTGAGATTTTTGATTCAGATGGGAAAAGAAAAGAAAATAAGACTCTACAGCTGCATGTTCAAGGTAAATTGGATTTTTAAATAGCCATATTTCATTTAGGTAATTATTGTTTACAATATGACCTTCTCTTAGGCATATAACGTTCTGAAAAACTTTGCATCATTTAAATGAGACCTTATAAAAACATATTATTCCTGTTCTAATATCAATGTTTGTATCTGTATGCATTTTTTCAGCCCCTGTGTCGTCTGTGCGTATGATCTCGGAGTGTGTGTCTCAGGGGCTGTTAAAGGTGTCCTGTCTCTGTGAGGGTGGGGACAGTCCTCAGTACTCCTGGTTTCTGAATGGACAACCAACCAGAGACACAGAGATTGTGAACAGAAATCCTCTGAATAACATAATTATTCTGAAACAAAACATGTCAGGATACCTGACCTGCTCGGTTTGGAATAAGATCAGCCGTGTCTCAGAAGAAAGGAGGATATCTCTTTGTGAAGGTCAGTCAACCACAGTTGAGTTTTGTTTTATATATACGTAGACTTCCTAATTTAAACTTGAGATTTATGCACGTATGCATCATCTGAACATACTTGGTGGAGCAGAGTTTTAACATTATTCATGTATCGGGGTGCATCTGCTTTATTCACTCTGTCTGTTTGGGCATCAAATCTTTGAATGCAGTCAGATTTAACCGTTTTGGCGCTTAATGTAAAGCATAATTCACAATTGCACACTTCCCATAATTATAATTTTTAGACATTACCAGCAATGGGATTGTGGTTCACTTTCTCACTAGTGGTGGATGTTTGCAGTTTCTCTGAGCATAGTTGGTGCAATGGCGCTAACACTGATGGATGGTGTGACCTTTGTGGCTGAAAGCTTTGCTTCCCCACAGAATGATCTTTAACATAAAAAAAGCCTGTGCTAACCAGTGTCAAAATCTTTTAAACTGCTTGAAGTTTAAAATGAATTTTGCTATAACCAAACACGTACACATTGTAGGTCACCTAGGATGTTTTTTTATGTTTTATTTAAAGGCACACGAATCCTAAGCTGACCACTAGTTTGCAAGAATAAATACCATAACATATCAGAACAGATAAGTCACAACACAATTACACAGGCCACAAATGCTGACAGTTTATCTTATTTTAAAGGTTGTCTTTCAAGCAAATTCATCAGATGCAAGTGCAAAGCAGACCATGGTCAAAAAATGTAATGTAAAATATGCAAAAGGTGGTCGTTCAAAAGTAGATATGCCACTGGATTTCTTTTTTTTTTTTTGTCATATTCTGTTGTGTAGCAGCAACACATTTTAATGTCTTCATGTACTGGTGAAGTGGAAAGAATTGTACGCCATTCTCAAGAAACTATTTCAAATGAAAATCTGACACATTTTTCTTAAATTCTTGCACAACTACGAGTCAGATTTTATTTTATTTTTATCTGGCTTATTTTCTGTGGAATCAGATTAGCTCCAGTTCCTGTCACCTTCACCGTGTAACACCACTGAGATCATGCCTCAAAATAATCAAATCTGAGTTCTTGGAAATCATTTCTAAGATTTTTCTTTAGAATTTAGTTTGTGGAGTCTTAGGCATTACTTGTTTACTTTTAAATTGTCTGTCTGATGTTTCCAGATAAGACTCATGAAACTCAATGTAAGTGCGGAGAAGACCAAGCAAAGTGTTATGGAGCTTTGGGAGGAACTGTGGTCATTCAACTGATGAACAACACTTCACAAACACCCAAATATGAATGGAAAAATAAAACATCAACAGTCCTAAGAGGGAGATGGAACAAATTTGCTCCAAATGACATTGAGGGCAGAAATATCTTTATTCCCCTGTATGGTACGTTCAGCATCATGAATCTCAGCAGAGATGACAGCGGTAGCTACACCTTGGAAACGTTTGATTTAGACGGACGAAAAATAGAAGAGAGGAATCTTCAGCTGATTGTTGAAGGTAAATGATTTTTCTCCATTTAGAAGATCTGTCACAATGACAGATCTCCATCTAACATCTTAGTAATTTTTTTAGCCTATTCCACATATACAGTTTGCTTCTTGTGCAAATCTTTGCAAGTTTCCGGAAATAAATCAAATGTTTCTCTTTCAGCTCCTGTGTCCTCCATCAATCTGGTGCCTGCGTGTTTGTCTCAGGGACAGATGAAGGTGTCCTGTCACCCAGATGCAGGTGATAGTCTGCAATACAACTGGACTCTGGACGGACGCACACTGACAGACTCAGAGCTCTTCTCAGGAAATAGTGAGACTGACGTCATTGTTCTGAGGCAGAATGTCTCGGGACGTCTGGTCTGCTCAGTCTGGAATCGGTTCAGTTCTCTCTCAACAGAGAAAACCATATCTACATGTGGTAAATGACAAGATTAAGAACTACAAAAAAAATAAAACTTCTTGACTACTTTAACAGTGGCACAATCACAATCATACATTGTTTCCCTTCTTCCAGGTTACATTTTCATTAACTGCACTTACAATGAGACGCAGATATCTGAGTGGGTGTTGGCAGAAGGTAACACCCTTTGTGTTGACGCTGTTGCATACAGTGGTGAAGGTAAGGCAACTACATGTTGTGTCCCCTAGAAACACACCACTAATTAAACTGTGACCATAAAGATTTACGTTTGCTTATTTCTTTGCTTCTCAAACAGACTTGTTGGCAGTATTGGCCAGTGTATTCTTAGCACTGCTATTTCTCTTAGCTGCTGGAATAGGGTTCATATGCGCCCATAAGAAAAAGCATACTTTCCAAGGTACTGACCTGATTTCATACTTAATGCTTTTGTAATTTATATTTCTTGTTGAACAGAAAAAAATAGTGTGTTTACCTGAACAATGCCTTTCTGACATTTTGCAGTGGAGAAAGACAACAGCGAACCTGTCTATGCTGAAGTCAGGATTGTGGCACAACAGGAGAGGCAAACGGAGGAAAAAGTGGAAGAAGAAGTGGAGGTCAAACAAGAGACACTTTCAGAGTTTCCTCAGCAGTCGGAGGTAGCTGCAGTAGCCCCTATCTATGCACAAGTCCGTAAAGTTAGGTGACCTGAGTTCTTGTGGTCTCCTTTACAAAATATGCATTATTGAAAACAGGTGGACGGGACAAACTAAGGATGTCTCAAACTTTCAGTTAATGTGGTTTACTTTTCAAAACACACGTAAGGTTGATGCTCATTTTACTTTTCTCAACTCCTGAGGTTCGCCTAAGCTGAAAATACACTAAGACATTTTCTAGACCATAAAGTCTGAGCCAAAACCTTTAAAGTTTTATGGCGTTTTTGTAATAGGGCAAACATCGGGATCATTTATATGTTCTCCATGTATATAAAAATCCCTACAATAAACTGACTACATGGACTGTCTAATTTAAATATTGTATAAAGTTTGTTGTGCAAGAAAAGTAAAAAAAAAAAAAGAATACAATGAAATTCTTGCTGTTTTTTATTTTAAAAACAAAAACTGGCCCATGTTGTGAAAACATGAAGGTCAGTGAACTTGTAAGACAGAAAAGAGGCACACAGCCTGCTGATCCACTGTCTTTGTCCAAGTAAAAACAGCAAAATGGTTAGTAATTATTTACCATGTGAAACTAATGTACAATAATACTTAAGGAGATCATTAAGTCTAACTCTAAGTCCCAAAACTTTACTCAGACAAGGGTGAAGTTCACCACCGGGTCTACTGTTAATGGGGTATTTTCTACTTGTGCCTGGAAGCGTAAAATAAAAACATTTGTTGAGTTGGTGCACCATGCACAAGGATTGAAGCAAAAAAGCTCTAATGGCTGGTCAGAAAGCTATTGGTTGTTAGTTTTTATTGCTGCAGAGTGAACTGTGAACACATCTGAGCTCCACCCTAGATCACTGGCTATAGCTTCAAATACAATTTGTTTGGATTTATTGCATTGATAAGAATCACTAAGGAACACAGTTAACATAAATATGTCATTATTTTTAATCTACGAGGCTCTTTTCAAAAGCAGAAATGTTCTGAAATGTTAGCATAGAGCTTTTACTTCCTTTAAAATTATTTTGTGCAATTACATCCTTGTTTCTTAATATCAAAACTTAGATATGGCTTTTGGTATGCCACAAAGGTAACTGAAATCGAAACAACCACAAAGGACCTGAAATTGAGAGAAAATGTGTCAGTAAGTATATTTTAGGCTGAAAAGTGTTTAAATTCATTTTTAAGACTATCAAAACAAAGACTCATTGGAATTATAAATACCTTCAAAAAATGTTAAGTCTGGAATTATGTAATTGAAGTCCTCTTATCTAGCTCTCTCCCCATATTAAATATATTACATATGAGCACAGAGAACAAGAGACAAAAAAACTGTAAAGTGAGTTGTTAGCCATAAAAATACTAACTTAGTTAATAAAAGAGAACTATACTATTGACATTATAGTTTTATTTCAGTGACCTTTTAGAAGTGACATTGATTTAATTCAGTTTTAATATGTATGAGTTGGCTGAATACTCTCTTCAGTGTAAGCCTGCTCAACGCCGCCACCTACTGGATCTACAGATCTGTCACTACCAGTTCGCCTGCCATCAACAGGTCACACTTAACAGTTTAAGATAAATCAATTTTGTAACCAGATAAAGACGACACAAGCATAGTGTATAGTATAGAAGTATAAATTACAATACAAAAATGAAATGAAAAAAAATGACAAATTTTGTTTACCCACATGCAGAACACACACAGAAGAGCAGTAGGGAAAAAAAACAATAATATTTATTGAAGGGAAAGGGGAGTGGAAAGATCCGGGATAATGGTCCTGGGTTCAGGAAGCGGGCTGCGAACTGTAACGAGAGGGAGGCTGTGAATTCTGGACAGCTCGGAGGAAGTATACAGGGTTTCTCTGAGGTTTCTTACTTAGAGGCGGATCGAGGACGTCAGTGGCAACAACGGGAGAAGCGGGTGGACTCGGGAGAGCGAGCAGGTAAGCTGGCGGGGTGGAAGGTGCGGGCCGACAACAGAGCCGGTCCGGATGGCTCCCGAAGCGGCTAACGCAGGTCTTGTGAGAAATTCTGTTCCCCTGTGCCGCTCCTTCAGAAGCGCCTCCGCAGCTCCCAGATTGGATACAGGTGTGTCTGCAGGTGACCGCCGCACTTCTCCAGGGGCTCCGCCAATGGCGGCACCTGGCGGCTGCGAGGGGAAGAAGCAGCTTTCCATGAACCCAGGACAGAGCAGAACACGAAAGGAAAAACTCCAACCCAACAGTTTCTATTCACCCTCTTTATTCTGTTCAGTGGCCTGATTTGTCTCCCAGCCCTCATGAGGCTCAAAGCTGGTACAACTTGGTTAGATTCACCAGAAACACATGTATTATGTGATAAAAAAAATAGATATGCTGACATGCTGTATCAGTTCTTTTATAAACATATATTTTTTGTTTTATTTCACTGAACTGTTGAGAAACAAGATTACCCACATCATACTTTCAAAAGGTTAAAAGCATCTCAAAGTTATAAAAATTCACAATCACAGTTTTTTCTATAAGTTGGGCAAAATTATGACAAAAATCAGTCTGTCCTCTGTGGCACAACAAACCACACTTATGCTGCAGAAGATGATCCGTTTCCTCTCAGGGTTTGGTAAACTTACACGTTTTAACACTACAGAAGCAGAAGAATGTGGTGAGGGTGAGTGGGGGTGGGTGGACGAGTGAAAGTGCATGTATGTACCATGAGCTGACCAAGATCTCATTATTTCCTTTGTCATCTCTGCAGATGACAGAGTTACTTTCTCCTTCAACCCTTATTATTTGTGAGAGACATTTGACAGTTTTCAGAGTCGCATTTGGCCGGACTGAATGACCTGGCAGCTACTGTCAACTCATGAACGTCGTGGTTGGATTGTTGCTGACCCTACTCAGATTCACACCTGGTGAGTTCATGGTTTTTGGTTGTTTAATGAGAACATTTAAAAAATTTTGAATTTCAAATAGTCCATATACTTTCTTTACAACATTTAAATAAGCAGAAGTGAGTGAATTAGAGATAAGAACCTGGTGTTTTTTAAAAGTAAGTGTGATAAATAGTTGACCAGATTTTACTTTATGCCATGTGAGAAATATTCCATATTTTTTCGGAAGTGTACAGTTTGTACTTTGGTCTTAGTTTGAGTTCTCATTACAACCAACACGGTAAGTCACTATGCTGAAGAAACTATTAAGGTAACACGTCGGGATTCAGTGTCACATAAATGCCATGAAATCATGAAACACATTTTAAATGGAAGGATGTGAAATCTTTTTCCTGCTTTCATGTTGTGAATCTTAATGTACAATTGCGTTAAAAATCGCAGTGACTTAAATAACATGCGGTGTACTGTATGCATATTTATCATCAGAGAGGTAATCCTCTACAGCTAGATTTAAATGAATTTTATCAAATCAGGTCACCTCTAAAGGGAGACAACCAGAAGAGAATCTGATCATTGGAAATGACTGAAAACAGGTGCACCAACCATTCGGCTCCTGTTTTAATCACACTTTTATTAGAGGTTTTAAAAGATCAGTACATTTTACTCTGCACGCCATCTGCTTACAGGAAGAGCAGTTTTATTTTCACATTTGGTTTTAACCATCCAGAAGTGAGTGAAGAATCTGGATAGCATGGGGGATTTTTAGTAATGATGCTATTCAATCACAGCTATTATGCTTGAATTACTTTTGTCACTTCTGCAGGTGCAATGCATAGCGTGAGAAAGTAAGAGACTGATATGCAACAGTGTGAGGTGTTGTGGTCATTTTGCTGTTAAGAAAGTATTTTGACCCTTCTCTTTCACATTTCTTTATTATTCTGTCATGCTTAGCTTAAGAAGACTGAGCAACAAAACATAATTATGACTGATAATAGGACAGTGCATGAGGCTCACTGATGTATGCGCAGCTGTCGAAGGTTGGATTCCCAAATAAAAGTCACTAGAGCAACCAAAGCTTTAAAAAACTGACCGGTTCTTTACTTTTTTTGTCACATTTTACTGTCTAATATTGCAGTGGGCTTTTTGTAAACCAGAAAATAAACTTGTGTTGATGTTAAAAGGCAGCCTCCAAATAAGAGTAGACTTACTGAATACCTCTTGAACAAACCACTCACATTTAGTAAACATTAACATTTAGTAATTAAGCAAACTCATGATTTTGTGTACTTATTATAAATAACTGGATTCTGAAAGATCACAATCGTTTGCTTTATCAACATGTTTTTTCTCAGAATCTACAGCTGTACAATTTGACGGTGACGCCAGGCAGGATGCAGTTCAGTGTTACAGCACTTTGGGAGGGAATGTGGTCATTCAACTGATTGAAAACACCTCATTATATATATATATATATATATATATATATATATATATATATAAATATATATAAGATCTTTATAAACTTATTTTTTTGGTATATATAGTTTTATATATAATTTTGGTATATATAGTTTTAAAAAGAAACCTCATCAAGACTGACTGCAGCTGCAGCTCCTATGAACTGACAACAATCACTTCAGATGTCTGATCAGATTATTAAATAGAGATGGATCAGCTGGGAGGATGCCACAGGAAATGTGCAGCATTGTTTTGATCTGTGTATCACAAAAAAAAGCAGTTTTATTACTTCTCTCTGCAGCATGTGGACAGGTATTGACTCTGTTTGATCTACTGCTCTGTTTTGAAACATGTTTTATTCTGTCTCAGAATCTGCAGCAGGAGAAACTCAGTGTGATGGAAGAGAGGATGGAGGTCGGTGTTTTGTAGCTTTGGGAGCAACAGTGATCATCCAGCTGCTCGACAATGTGTCGGAAATACCTAAATATGAATGGAAAAATGAAAGAGTTGTAATTCTTAGAGGCAAAGGGTACAATTTCTCTCAAAATACCCTTCAGAACAGATCTCTTTTTATTCCCAGCATGGGTACAGTTAGAATCAAAAGCCTCCGGAGAACGGACAGTGGAAAATATACTTTGAACATCTTTGATTCAAATGGACTGAATATGGAAAGCCGGGCTCTTCAGCTGATTGTTCAAGGTGAAGCTTTGTTTTCTTCGACATGATATTTAACTTTATTGTAGTTCTACCTTTAAGGAATCACTTCATAATTTCTTTTTCCGTTTTCAGCTCCAGTTTCTTCTGTTCATCTGGTCACTGAGTGTTTGTCCGAGTTAGAGATGAAGGTGTCCTGTCTCACTGAGGGAGGGGACAGTCCTCAGTACATTTGGACTCTGGACGGAGACAAACTGACAGACTCTGAACTTCTATCAGCAAATAATGAGAATAACATTATTATTCTGCGACACAGTGTCTCAGGACGTCTGGCCTGCTCAGTCAGGAATCACATCAGCTCTGGTTTCAAAGAGAAGATCATCTCTGCTTGTAAAGGTAGGAAGAACAAATACACTGCAAGTTGCACTAAACGCAGGTTACTTTTGTTTTTATAGACAAACATAGCCCTTAATACAAAGAGCGGCTGGTTTTATTTGTCATGTTGAGCTATTCTAAGATTCTTAAACCACAAAATTTCATTTACTGAATGACTCTTTAAATCTTTGGAATTGAAGTTATGAGGTAGTGAGAGATTTTAACTTAAAACACACTATTGTTATGTTCACATACATGTCAAATGACCAAAAACAAAAACACAATCATGACTTTCTGTTATATGCAAATATCAGCATTTATTTTAAATAGTAAAATTTTTATGTTCAGCTTCCATGTAAAATCAAACAAACGTCTGATTTCATAAAATGAAATCTACAGTAATAATCAACTTAAAGTAACTGTGAAATGCAAATAACTTTGTGAACTTCAAGGATCACAGATATCTGCTTTGGTTTTTAACATCTGTCTCTCAGAGTTTACAGCAGGAGAAACTCACTGTGACGCCACAGAGGACAGAGCTCAGTGTTTTGGAGCTTTGGGAGGAACTGTGATCATCCGGCTGATGATCAACGCCTCAGAAATACCGAAACATGAATGGAAAAATAAAATATCCATAGTCCTCAGAGGTGAAGGGCATACATTCTTTCAAAGTGTCCTTCCGAATAGATTATTCTTTCTTTCCGGCAATCATACGATTAGCCTTAAGAACCTCAGCAGGTCTGACAGTGGTGAATATACTCTGGAAATATTTGGTTCTGAAGGACATGAAACTCTGCAAACTCTTCAGCTGATTGTTCAAGGTAAAACCATTCTGACTGGAATCAACTTATCAATAGACTTTTTCTTTGTAGGTATTTATATTATATTTAACATGTTACTGCATTTCCTGTTGTAGAAACAAACTCACTGCAAGTTAAACACAGCTTATTGTGTTAAGGGCAACATTTTACATTTTCTCCTGTTGTAAAAAATGGTGGATCATAAGGAATAATAATAAAAAAATTATAAATATTTATGACAATGTTTTCTCATTCTAGCTCCTGTGTCGTCTGTCCAGCTGGTCTCTGAATGTTTGTCCCAGTTAGAGATGAAGGTGTCCTGTCTCTGTCAGACAGGGGACAGTCCTCAGTACAGCTGGACTCTGGATGGACACACACTGACAGACTCTGAACTCCTCTATGAGCATAAAGAGATGAACATCATAGTTCTGAAAAAAAAAACATCTCAGGTAGTCTGGTCTGCTTAGTCAGGAATCAAGTCAGCTACGCCTCTGAGGAAAAAACTCTATTTGTTTGTAAAGGTGGGAAATGATACATTTTTAAATTATTAATTGTGATCTGTGCAATTTGATTGACAAAGGTTAATAGTCCTTCTCTATTCTAAATCACAAATTCATAAAAATCACAAAGTTTATCTTATCTTCTGCAGTACAATGTGTCCAGAAATGTTAGAAAATTTCTACTTGACTTTGCTGTTTTTGTTTCAATAAAACACCTGCTTCGTGTCGCTCTTCTCTCCACAGATATCTCCCTGCTCGTACACAGTGTGCTGTTTGGTGCAACGATTCTTTCCTGTGGCGGGATCTGGCTCTACTTCAAACTGAAGGAGAGCAAAAGCAAGAACTTTGTCACTTACACCAGAAAAGACAATCCAGATGATTTTAATGTAATTGAACAGTCTGATTTAACGAAGCATAAACACAAATAAACGTTTTTTGTCCTTATGAGTACATATGAACTGATTTTTAATATATATCTATATGCAGATATTAACTGTTTTTAGTATTGATAATAAACATTTAAAAAGTAACTCAGTGAGAAAAATAATAGTGACACTGCTCAGAACTGTAAGCAGAGAATAAGTCTCACATTTTATAAAACACAAAATGCAAATGAATCTATTTTAGACACGTTTAAGTCAAACTGTTACTTCTAGGTTTTTTTCTAGGGACTGATTTCTCAACAAAAATAGAAGCAGACTGAGGATGAAAATGAGAGTCATTTTAAAAGAAGTAAATAGAGGAAGAGAGTTCTCGACAGCAATCAGTCCAAATTCAGTCGATCAAAGCTTCCTGTTGTGCTGCTTCTTTGTCTCCTTGTCTGACCGTCTGTCGTCTTTACCCACAAATCATTGGGTCGCTGGAGGGCTGAGCGTGAGGCAGGTACATCCTGGACAGATTGCCAGTTCACCTCAAAGCACCAGAGAGAGACACATGACCATGTAGAGACACACACATGAAGGGCAATTCAGTCACTCATAAACCCAGCAGATACGTGTTTGAACTGCAGAATGTGGGAGGAGGTGGGAGAACCCAGAGAAAACCCACACAAGCAGCAGGACAACATGCAAACGGCCTGCAGAGAGACTCCAGACTGGCTTTCAAGCTTCTTCCTACAAGGTGACAGTGATGCCAGCTCCACCATTGTGCAGCCTGCTCATCATACAGCAACGAGAAAACTGGAGGACAGTTTTCACTAGCTTTCATGCCGACTGGCTCGAAAATATTGACAGTAAAAAACATATTTCCAGCAGTTTGCAGCATTAACGTGGTCAGTGTATTTTTAGACTTCCTCTGTTGTTTTCACTTCTCAGAAGGAAAGGTGTTGGGTGTTAAAAAAAATCTGCCTTTGTGTTAGCTGGTTTACAGGTGATGACAAAATAGTGCTTTATATGCAGTTAAAATGAACTTTTTATGGGTTTGTTTGAAATTGTAAGAAGTTGCAATTTGTAAATGACCCTGCATTCGCTTACAACACTAATTTAGCATAAGATCAGGGGTAACTGGGCTTTTCGCTGTTCAAACTATGCAAAGTCTTTAAGGTGACGTGTCTGTAAGCAATCATAAAAAAAAAACCTGTGAAAAGCTCGTTTTTTGTTTTGCACTTCAGTGGAAATGTAATACAAGTTGGCTTGAGGGGGCAGCAGAATTGACTAAACTGTCACCACTTCCTTTTTCACCTCCGCACAGCTTCGTCTGCTCAGGCCGATCAGTAACAAGATGCATCTTAAGTTATTCAGCTGCACAATGGTGTCTGGTAGCTGGTTTAAAATAATAGTTGTGGTTGGAATACTGGTGGTGCTACTGGAGGTATCATGGGGTGAGTTGGAAATTTGTTTTCTTAAAACTGATAAAAAAAAAAATGCTGTAAATGACACGATTGAAAATGTTAAAGAACATTAAAATAAACTGAATACAAAATGAGAATATTTCATGTTAAAAATTACCTGAACATCAATTGAATTTTGATACATTTTAGTTAGGAAGTATAGAGTCACAGCTGTTCAGTTCGACTCACATGAACTAAGAAAATGTGAAATATAGCTTAATAGATGTGTAATTGATCCCACGGACTGAGAGCTTTAGGACGCACAGCATTGATCTTTATTATGAAGATTGAGATTAAACTAAAGATATTCCATCAACAGAACAACATCACCACCTGGACCAAATGTGACCTCTTTCCAAATTGATCTCTCGATCTGTCAATAGCTATATGCTAAACCTCGCTATCAAGGTCTCCGCGCCTTTAGCTCTACATTTTGGGTCCAGAACCTCTGGGTCATAGTTGAGACTGATTTCAAACACTGCATGAAGAAAAGATCAGCTCTCCATCTTTTTGATTATCTTTTCATAGCTGTAGATATTAGTGTTCAAAATTCAGATATTTAGCAAGCTGAAATGTATTTTTCAATTAACTGCTTGTCATTTACTGTTCTCTAGGTTCGGAAAATCAGTTAAAGGGGAAAGTAAAAGAAAGAAAAGAAAAGGAAAATGTGATACATTCATTTAGAGAAAAAAAACAAAAATTCACAAAGAAATTCTAAAGCTAAAGATTTTTTTTTAAATTTCCCCTTCCTTGTTTGTTCATCTTTGTTTCCTTAATCCAGTCTGTTATATCATCCACATTGTTTCTATGTGCATGTAAAATGTGGTGCTGGTCTTCTGTTTGACATTATTTCTAATGCAAAGGAAGAAATCTCAGGTTAGACATGAAGCATAAATGTTTAGATTCTATCTATATTGTTACACTATTGTAAAGAAAAGAACATTTGAAATTAAGTCATGACATTTGACACAAACTCATGATTTAATATTCAATTTGTAACTTTTGAGCATCATTTTTGGTGCTTTGTTTTTCATTGCTTTGTTGTTTTTTTTTACTTGCAGGTGCAGAAACTCCCTGTGATTTCAGAAAAGATGGAGCCCAGTGCTTTAGACCTTTGGGGGGAACTGTCCTCCTCCAGCTGATGAATAACATTTCAGAAATACCTAAATATGAATGCAAACATAACACATCAAAAATCATGAGGGGTACATTTAATAATTCTCAACTAATTGGTCTTCAAAACAGACATAACTTCATTCCCAGTAATGGTTCATTAATCATAACAAACCTCATCAGAAATGACAGTGGTACTTATATTCTGGAAACCTTTTGCTCAGATGGAAAGAGTTTAGAGAAGAAAACTCTTCAGTTGAATGTCGAAGGTAAATCATTTGTTTGTTCTACTGTCAGATTAAATTATTTTCATCAATCATATTATTTTATTGGCATTTATAACAAATGCTATATTTCAGAGTGATGCCATTTTTTCCCTTTTTGCTTTCATTACAAATTATATAAAAATATAACTGGATATGATGATGTATTTTTTTGACTAGCTAAATTAAAACTCCACTATCATTAAATCAAACAAATGTTTCTCTCTTAGCTCCAGTGTCCTCTGTCCAGCTTGTCTCTCAGTGTTTGTCCCAGGGACAGATCAATGTGTCCTGTCTCTCCGAGGGAGGGGACAGTCCTCTTCAGTACAGCTGGACTCTGGATGGACATTCACTGAGAGACTCTGAGCTTTTCTCTGGAAATAACGAGACTAACATCATCGTTCTGAGACAGAACATCTCAGGACGTCTGGTCTGCTCAGTCAGGAACCAAGTCAGTTTTATCTTCAGGGAAATACAAATATCTACATGTGGTGAGTTTGAATATACTGAATATATTTTGATCAATTTAAAACTAAAAAGATTGCTCTCTACATCATCTACATTTCTTTGCTCACAGTCTTTGTAAACTGTTCTGTGAATGGGACAGAAATATCTACCCGGATGTTTCAAGAATATGACAGACTATGTGTTGAACCAACAACAATTCCTTCACCAGACACACCTATTATTAATGTTATTGCAGGTAAGGAGTAACTTTACATCAATTAATTAGTATTAACGCAACTTTGAATCAAACCTAGAGGATGGATCAATCTTGTATATTAACAAGTACAAATTTCGTAATGAGGGTTTATTTTTTAAATGTATTTATTTATTTTTATTTTTATGTATTTTAGTTGTGTTATGTATTTATTTTTAACAGAATGGTGGCCAGTAGTAGCTGGTGCTCTTGGAGTTCTGATAATTATCATAGTTGTAAGCTCTACAATCATCTGTGTCAGGAAGAAGAAAAAAAACAACAGAGGTAATAAAGTTATTTCTTAGTGATGACATTAACACTTAAACATTGAAACAAAATACATCCAGTTGACATCCTGTGCTATAAATTTACATTCTTCTGTAGTGGAGGTGGAGGAATATAATGTAGAACTGGCCAATGATAACGGGAGGAGGAGAAGGAGAGAGGAGCGATCGGTGGACGTCCACGCAGAATACGGCCAAGTGATGAAGAGACCTCGGCATTCTGATGTTACGTTATCAGATGATGTGTATGCAAAGGTCCATAAGCAAACCTCAACTAGATAAATTCATGTTGTCTGCATTATACTGAAATCAAGAAAGAAGAGAATAATACATAACCAAATATCTTTATTTTTCTTCGATTTTGAGCACATATATAAGTTATATCTTTGTGTCAAATAATTCAGTCTTTAGGATCTGGGCCTTTAAACAGCCTTCAATTTTTTAAGAAGCTGTGTCTGTGAACTAGCTTAGATTTACTGCCTCAAAAAGTTGATGAATGTACTTTTATTGATGTTCTTGTTTGTATGTACATTTTCTATGTACATGTTGATGAACTGTAACGTTGAGATAAAAGTTGCGTAAAGTTGCGTGTCATCGGTTACAAGTTGTAGCCAACCATATTTACAATGTGTTATATAGATGTGATCACAGTAGCTTAATGTTGCAAAATGAGCTCCACTGCTCTTAATAAGGAAGAGAATTAGGGTCACTGAAAAAAAAAACAGTTCTGACTTTAATCTCAGAATTCTGACTTTAATTTTAGAATTGTGAGATTAAAGTCAGAATTTTAATTTTTTTCCAGTGCCCTTATCCTCTTCCGTATTTTAATCTCCTCTCTACTGAATAAAAACAACATTTTGTCCAGAAGGGGGGGCAACAATAAAAGTTTGTTTTCCACCACCCAGACGCCATAACATCTAATGAAACATGTTATGATATGTTTGAGATTTTTAAGAAGTTTTTAAAAACTATGCAAGCAATGGGACTACAAACATACAGACACACAACACTTTGGGAACACATAAAACACACTTAAATGAAGCTGATATCTTTTTGTTCTTCTTCTTGTCATTTCTTTAACTTAAAAATGTGAACTGAGTTTCTCTTGGAACACTTCCTGTCTTTTTGTATCTCTTTGCTTTTTTGTGAAAGGCAATGATCTCTGACTTTTTCAGAGATGTTAAGTCATAAAGGATCTTGACTTAACATTATTTCTAACCTGCAATGAAACATACCCATCAATAGTCCTGATATTTTAGGAGTTTGATCTCATCCAGAGGTTGACATGTTTCCAGCCTAAGTTACCAGGGTGATGGACCCAGTTAAGTGGTGAACCAGCTGTGCAATAACAATCTTAACTTGAAGTAACTTTGATAACATTGTCTAATCCCACTTCCTTGTTCATGTGTGTTATTTTATACTTCTTCCATGTTTGAAATAAATAAATAACTTCTAAGTGCATTTCTCTGTACATTATTTTAAATGTTTAAAGCCACTGAATACTGATATGCAGTAGATAAAATGTCGAATAACTTCATATTATATTATTTTCTCCATGTATTTAGTGCAGGGGTCAGAAACCTTTGTAACACTAAGAGCAGTTTTGTCCTCAGTGCAGCAAATACAAATTTGTTTAGAGCTGCAGAAGCAATATGACTGAAAAATATAGCTTGTTTTCATAATATATGCTTTGAAAAAATTGGGGGTTTTAAATTAAATAATCCTATAATTGTTTTAGTTATACTAGTAAATATTATTTTGAATAGGACATTTACAGTTTATAGAAAATGATCTAAAAAAGGACGTCATTTGCTAATAGTTTCCCTTTTATATATTTCATACTTACCCAACTTTTTTCAGAAAAGATTTAATACTTATATCAAATATTTAAAGATAAAATAAGGTCAAAAATTACATCTTCTGCTTCTGCAAAGATCAGTTTTTCCACTCTAGAATTTTTTAAAGCCAAATCAATTTTGTCTGGTGTCGTGGTACCTGCAGGCTTTACCTTTTAATCACTGTGGTGGCAAAAGAACCTGGTGAGACGTGATGAAGGTCCTGTTTCATTTTCTAATCTAAAACTTGATCAAGCAGTCATCACTTCCTTCTTCCACCACTGCAGACATAGTTTCTATCTTTCCATGTATTAGTCATACCAGACAGTTAAGTTTCAAGTGCTGCATTTCGTCTGGCTATCATGAAAGGTGTTTTCGGACTATTGGTGATGCTACTCAGAGTATCACAAGGTAAGTGGTTATTTTTAATTTTTAGAACTATATTTTTTTAATATAACAAAGTTTTTTTGCTAACAACACCGATTTTAGTTAAGGCTACTAAATGATCTGTAAAAAACAGACTTAATGCTAAGTTGGGTGAGGGTTTTTGTGTTTTGCAAAACAAAAATCTTGATTTTGATGAGATTGTGGAAGTGATATAATGACAAGATAAAACTTTGCACCCAGCTTGGTAACATTTTGCACCACCTTTGACAGCGATTGCGTTGCTTTCTTTCTTTTTAAAGAAATATGGTTTTGCCATTTCCCTGCAATACATATTTGCTGTCAAATTGTTGAAAAGTCAATGCTGAGCTTTTATTAGTGTAAATTGGAAATCAGTCAATATATCACAGCTGCTCATTTTCCATTAAAACCCTGCCAATACGGTTTATTGTATTGGGGAAACTAATACTAGAAAAATAAATAAATAAATAAATAAATAAATAAATAAATAATATTCTGTTGACATTTCTTTTCTTGAGCAGCAGTGGAGACTTTCTGTGATGGCAGACAAGATAGAGCTCTGTGCTATGGAGCTTTGGGTGGAAGTGTGGAACTACGGCTGATGGACAGCGCCTCAGAAATACGCAGATACAAGTGGAGGAAGAAAGTATCAACGGCCAAAAACTACCAAATGATTCTCACAGGCCAAAAGAACAAAATTAAAAAGAATAGATGGGGTAGCAGGTCTGTGTTTGTTCCCAGTAATGGAACGTTCAGGATCAATAACCTGAACAGCACTGACAGTGGTGAATATACACTTGAGTTTTTTGACTCAAATGAACAAAAAAATCAAAGTCAGACTCTACAGTTGATAATGGAAGGTACATCTTTTTGTCATCTATGTCTCTCAAACTTTTAAAGATACTTTTTAATCATATCAACAGCTGTCTCTCTGCGTGTTTCTTGTAGCTCCAGTGTCCTCTGTCCAGCTTGTCTCTGCGTGTTTGTTCCAAGGACTAATAAGGGCGTTCTGTCTTCCTGAGGGAGGGGACAGTCCTCTGCTCAGCTGGACTCTGGATGGACATGCACTAACAGACTCTGAGCTCCTCTCTGGAGATAATGAGACAAACTTCATTGTCCTCAGACCAAATATCTCTGGACGTCTGTCCTGCTCAGTCAGGAATCATGTCAGTCATGTGTCCAGAGATCAAACTGTGTCTGTCTGTGAAGGTGAGAAAATTTACTTTGACCAAATTTTTTGTTTTATTGTCTGTTAAATACAGTAGTTTGCAAACTTATCGCCACTAAACCTTTTGAACCGTCATGCAACTATAAACTGCGAAATATTTTAAATTGATTTAATGATGACCAATACAAATTGGAACATAATCCAGACTGGAAAGTTGATGCTGATTGATGCTCTCCATTAACTTTGACTGAGCTTCAGCTTTAGTATTTTGCAAAAAGGAACAAATATAATTTTCCCAATAGTTTAAAATTTGTGAAGATGACAGAGCAACACAACTGTCATCTTTGTATTAAGTCTTCCTGTGAAAACTGTTTATCATTTTTCTCCTTAAAGTTATGCACTACTTTGTGTTGGTCTGTTACTCAGTATTCTAATGAAATGCATCCAAGTTTAAGGTTGTAATGTGACAAAATCGAAAATATATAAGTTGTACAAACAATTTAAAAGATGCAATATCCAAAGGCATCAAATGTTCGGGCTGTATTAATAACTGTCACAAATAAGATTTATAAACAGTAACATACATACTTTATGACTGAGACAAGATTAACTTCCAAGTTACCAGTTTATCTTAAAACAATATATCTTTATTTTACATATGTCATTCTTTTTAGTTCTGTGGAAATGTTAGTTTCTCTGCTGCATTTAATAATAAAAGCTGGTCACGTTTTCATTTGAAGATGCAAATAAAACTTATGAATTGAGGAGGTTTACTGTTAAGAACAAGCAAACTATAATTGCAAATCATAGCTGAATTTATAAAATGAACATTTAAAAATTAACAAAAACTAAACAATTATAATGACCTGTGAAATAAATGGAAAAATATTTTCAGTAACTGACATGAGTTTTGTGTGTAAGTGGACTCTCACAAAAATGACTCATCTAATTGCAGAAATGGAAACTTACTGCGATGGCAGGCAGGATGGAGCTCAGTGTTATGGACCCATGGGGAAAACTGTGGTTCTCCATCTGATGGATAACTTATTAAAAATACCTAAATATGAATGGAGACATCAAAGCTCAACAATCCTTAAGGGCAGAACGAACACCTTTTTTCCACATCCCCTCCAGAGTAGATATCTCTTAATACCGAGTAATGGTACATTTACTATAAAGAATCTTATGAAGGCTGACAGTGGTGAATATACTCTGGAAACATTTAACTCAGATGGACGGAAAACAGGGCAGAATACTCTTCATCTGACTGTTCAAGGTGAATTTCCTTTCCTTCCTGATAATGTCATGGTAATGTATCATATCTTTAACCTGTAGCTTTATACATGTTCTGTTTATTATTACAAACTTTGACAAAAAGAGACCAAAGGTGTGTTAATTTCATTACTATTTCACAGTTTATTGTCTCTCCTTCAGCTCCTGTGTCCTCTGTCCAGCTGGTTACTGAGTGTTTGTCCAAGTTAGAGCTGAAGGTGTCCTGTCTCATAGTGGAAGGGGACAGTCCTCAGTATAGCTGGACTCTGGATGGAAACAGTCTGACAGATTCTGAGCTCATTTCTGGAAGCAATGGGACAAACATCATCATTCTGAGACAAAATGTCTCAGGACGTCTTCTCTGCTCAGTGAGGAATCACATCAGTCGTGTCTCCAAAGGGGAATTCATTTACCCGTGTAAAGGTGAAAGTAAAATCCTCCCAATGCTTCTTTTAAATATTTAGTTTTTTTAGGCTGCCTTGAAAAGGATTTCATCAAAAATATTTTTTTACACGAACATATGACATTTTATGATTGATTGAACCACCACAGTAATTTTACACAGAGGGATACATTGGACTGCATTACGTTGACCAAGACTTCTGTCATATATTTAGTACCTAATTACAGCATTGTGTTTTCACTGTACTGTATTGATGCTAACTTAACATAACTCTTGGTTCTTGTTTCTCAAGTCTCAACAGATACTTCTCAGCTCAGATGTGGTTTGATGTTTGCTGCAGCCGTTCTTATTTGTTGTGGGATTGGCCTCTATTTCAAATGGAAGGAGAAAAAATATAAGAAAATGTTCATCACACCACAAAGAAAAGAGAATCCAGAGGACTTTCAAGTTATTGAACAAAGTAATTTGACAGATGATTAAGTTTTACCCTTTATCTTTTGTTAATGTGTGAAGATTTAAGCAGCTCAGTCAGAGAAAAGGCCTGAATAACTGCTTTATTTTAACATCTATATAAGTATCTGTCCTGACATTTAATATAAACATGCATGTTGATTTAAATATAAATTTTTAATTGTTAAACTAAACCGTAATATTATACAAGTTATACTTTATATACATGGTAAAGAGCAACTGATACTTCACTGACATTCATAATTTAATTCTAATTCAAATTTGAATAACACTTTATTGATCAAAAAAGGAAAATGAAATGTTGTAACTCATCTATTCAAAGTATTCAAAGAGTTATTGTAGGCAGTGATGGTTGTTGGCAGGAAAGATCTCTTGATTAAGATTCGGATTTTGAAATTATGTATACTTTTCCAACTTTAATAAGCTTTTTATGTATATATATTCATCTTGGCTTCTAATACTTAAAAATAAATAACTAAAGACTTACCTCATTTATCCTGTTTTATTTTCAGTTGATCAAATGTAGCGAATGACAAACTGGTTCTTTCATAAACGCTGACTCAAAAATCAGAGTGCGGTGCTGAAGTCAAGAATCTCTGTTTTAGTGTACTCTATGCTGTATGTTGACTGATTATAACACCTGTGTTTAGCAACTACTTCATGAATTTCTCAAGACACAAATGGAAAATTACCAATGTAATGCTAACATAATAATACCACTGCCAAAATGATTCGGTGAACAAAACCCAAAACAGACAGAAAAGAAAATGGACTGAATAGATACGGCACCAGGATTAAGTGAGCCTGGCTGCATGCCTGGTTTGGAGCAGGCTGGCTGCGCAGGATACCACACCATGGTACCTTGAGTGTTGTGAAACCGATCAGAGGCTTATTGGGACTCTGGAGAAATTGACCGCATACTGCGGAGATAATTCGGGTATGTTGGACCAGGGACACATCTAAATTTTGCAAGACATGTGCATTGAAGAGTAGACTTGAGGTTCCTAATGCACAACTGAGCAGAGACCTTTAACATTCATGCAATCTGCCGTATGCACTCTGTTACTTTAGACATCAAAGCCTTTAGTGCTCTAAAGACTACTGGCAGCTTGAATCAGATTTGCTCATTTTGGTGATTAATGCACCAAAATAATGTAACCAGGTGAAAAAAAAATAGGTATCTAGGAAACCCTATTTTTCTTTTATATGACTTCTTCAACAGACCAAAGTAACAAGATGTTGAATAAAACCTTATGTGTCTGACTCTGTCACACTGTGACTTGGCAATACAACATTTTGACCAGAGACTGATTGGAAAAGACAATGTTTATGGCCACATGAGCAAATATTAAAGATTTTACAGGTTCTAGTGATGTTTTACTTTAGTCTTTGTCAGTCTTTTTTCAAGAAGATGCTGTTAGGTGCTTACCGCACTGCTAATGCTCCTTTTTATTGAAGCAATTACTGGTAAGTGTGTTAAGCTAGTATTATACTGACAAGTTCAGCAAAAAAGAGACTATTTTACCTCCATATCTTGGACTTTATTTTAATTTTATTTAAGTTAAAGAAAATGTCTATGTTTTAGAATAAAAAAACGTTTTTCTTTGCATTTTTATCTGCACTACAAAACTCACATAATTCATTTTTAGACCCTAGGTAGATCAGCAATGAGATTAATGTTTCCATTTATCTCTTGTGGTGGATGTTTGCAGTTTCTCTGAGTGTGGTCAGTGCATTTGCATAGATAGATGGTGTGACTTTTGTTGCTGGTAGCTTCCCCATACTTGGTGGAGGACACCCTTTATCATAAAAGTACGTGTGAATCAGTGGCAAAGTCTGCTTAAACACCATAACACCTTTTGTTCAATGCACAGCACACACATATAGAAAAGGTAAGCCCCCTTTTTAGAGGCCTTTTTTGTCATGTTTTATCTAGAGTAGTTTACAAAATCAATACCATGGCCACTAATTCTAGAGTTTTCTGAAAAGGTAAATTTCACAGCACAAAAACAATGGAAGTTTATCTTATTTTAAAGCATGTCTTGCAAACAAATTCATCAGAGTGAGAAGTAGACCTCGGCTGAAGACATTAATTGACCAACACAAATACACATATAATAGCAAAGTTATTGCTACTGTTAGTGTAAAATAGCCTAGGTTCAGGCAGACTGGACAGAAGGGTTAGTGAATAAATAAAAAAAAAATCTGCTTTACACATTTAAAGCCCTTAATATACATGGTCATTCAGAGATCTGATTGTTCTACATGTTTATGAAAAAACACTTCACTAACAGACTGTAAGTTTAGTGCTTGGTTTCTAAAAGTAGAATGTAATTCAGATGTTTTCAATTATCAGGTTCATCTCCTGCGGAACCAGTTTAGTCCCAGTTCTTAACATCTTCATTGTATAACAACAAGATCATAATATATCTCAAAATAAGAAATGTCAACATCTAAGCTTACTTTATGAGAATACGCATTATTTCTGATGGTTTTTCACAAATGGTTAGCTTGTTGATTCTTAGGTGTTAATCTTTTACTTTTAAGATTATGTGTCTAATTTTTCAGATAAAATTCATGAAACTCAATGTAGCATCCAAAACAACAAAGCAAAGTGTTACGAAGCTTTGGGAGGAACTGTGGTTATTTAACTGATGAACAACACTTCACAAACCCCCAAATATGAATGGAAAAATAAAACATCAACAATCCTAAGAGGGAGATGGAACAATTTTGTTCCAAATGACATTGAGGGCAGAAATATCTTTATTCCCCTGTATGGTACGTTCAGCATCATGAATCTCAGCAGAGACGACAGCGGTAGCTACACCTTGGAAACGTTTGATTTAGACGGACGAAAAATAGAAGAGAAGAATCTTCAGCTGATTGTTGAAGGTAAATGATTTTTCTCCATATAGAAGAAGATCTGTCACAATGACAGATCGCCATCTAACATCTTAGTAATTTTCTTAGCATATTCCACATATGCGGTTCTTGTGCAAATCTTTGCAAATTTCTGGAAATAAATCAAATGTTTCTCTTTCAGCTCCTGTGTACTCCATCAATCTGGTGCCTGAGTGTTTGTCTCAGGGACAGATGAAGGTGTCCTGTCACCCAGAGGCAGGTGATAGTTTGCAATACAACTGGACTCTGGATGGACGCACACTGACAGACTCAGAGCTCTTCTCAGGAAATAGTGAGACTGACGTCATTGTTCTGAGGCAGAATGTCGTGGGACGTCTGGTCTGCTCAGTCTGGAATCAAGTCAGTTACACCTCTGAGGAAAAAACTCTACTGGTTTATGAAGGTGAGAAAGAATGGATCTCTATAACCGTACTTTATATCACGCATTATTTTTGACATTAGGAAACCAGAACATGATCATTTTGTAATTCGTTAATTTAAAAAACTCATCTGTGCAATATGATTGTCAAAAATGAATAGTTCTCTTCAATACAAATTATAAAATGATCCAGCCAGGAATATTTGGCCAGGAATATTAATACAAGACCTTCTTGTTTGTTCCAGTATAACCACTGGTTGTTGTTGCTCTTGTCTCCACAGATATCTCTCTGCTCATACACATTTTACTGTTTGGTTCAACAAGTCTTTCCTGTTCTGGCATCTGGCTCTATTACAAATTGAAGGAGACCAAATACAAGGAGTTTGTTGGTCACACCACAAAGAAAATAGAACCCAGATGACTTCAATGTCATTGAACAGACTCAGCCAGCTCACATTTTTATAAATTTCTCCTTGTGTTTTGACAATTCAGGAGATCAACCTCCTAAAGATATTCAGAAAGCACATTTATAATTACAACTCTGCTTTGAGTCTTCTATAATTGATTGTATATCAGATATGAATCGTAAGAAAGGGTCTAAGCCTATGTACAACTGTGTTAGAAAAAGATGATGTTTTATTGTGCAGGGATTCCAGTCTAAATTTAGTAATAATCAGTTAAAGAAAATAACAGATTCTGTGTCATCTTTAGGACATCATATTTTGGATTTTACACGTTTGTCAAAAAGCTTGCTGCAAGGTGACAGTGATACCACCTTCACCATTGTGCAGCCTGCTGATTATCAGTGAGGCTGCACAGTGAGAAAACTGGAGTTCAGTTTTCACTAACGTTCATGCAGACTGACTCAAGTGCAACGGCAGCAAAATATATTTCCAGCAGTTTGCAGTATTAGCGTAGTCAGTGTATTTTTAGACTTCCTCTGTTATTTTCACTTAAGAGCTCTCACAGTTAAAGGCGAAGTGACGAGAGAATTTCAGCTTTTGTGTGAAATTGGTTAAAAAAGTTTAAATAAAAGCAGTTTATATGACGACAAATTTTGGTTTTATAATCAGTTATCTTTTATTGGTTCACTAGAAATTGTAAGAAGTTGAAATTTGTAAATGATTCAGCATATTCACTTACAACAATAATTTTGTATAAGATCTGGGTTAAATTGATGGGCTTTCGCTGTTCAAACTATCTTTATAGTATATGCAATCACAAAATACTGTGAAAAGCTTGTTTTTGTTTTGCACTACAGTGGAAATGTAATACAAGTTGGCTTGAGGGGGCAGCAGAATTGATTAAACTGTCACCACTTCCTTTTTCACCTCCGCACAACATCGTCTGCTCAGGCCGATCAGTAACAAGATGCATCTTAAGTTATTCAGCTGCACAATGGTGTCTGGTAGCTGGTTTAAAATAATAGCTGTGGTTGGAATACTGGTGGTGCTACTGGAGGTATCCTGGGGTGAGTTGGACATTTGTTTTCATAAAGCTGATAAAAAACATGTTGTAAATGACACGATTGAAAAATGTTAAAGAACATTAAAATAAACTGAATACAAAATGAGAATATTTCATGTTAAGAATTGCCTGAACATCAACTGAATTTTGAAACATTTTTGTTACTAGGGGTAGAGTCACAGCTGTTTTGTTATTTGCACAGTTCGACTCACATGAACTTAGAAAACGTTAAGTATCTTTACACTTTGGCTGTAGAACCTCTGGGTCATAGTTTAGACTGATTTCAAACACTGCATGAAGAAAAGATCAGCTCTCCATCTTTTCGATTATCTTTTCATAGCTGTAGATATTAGTGTTCAAAATTCAGATGTTTTCTCAAGCTGAAACGTATTTTTCAATTAACTGCTTTTCATTTACTGTTCTCTAGGTTCGGAAAATCAGTTGCAGGTGAAATTAAATAAAAAAAGAAAAAAAAAGAAAAACGTGATACATTCATTTAGAAAAGAAAAGAAAATTCACAAAGAAACTTTAAACTTTGTTTGTTCATCTTTGTTTCTTTTATCCAGTTTGTTAAATCATCCACATTGTTTCAATGTGCATGTAAAATGTGGTGCTGGTCTTCTGTTTGACATTATTTCTAATGCAAAGGAAGAAAATTTGACACCCAAATCTCAGATTGGACATCAAGCATAAATGTTGAGATTCCATCTTGCGTTTTGTTAAACCATTGTAAAGAAAAGAACATTTGAAATTCAGAAATCCCTCAACAATTTTAGCTTTAGAAGTGTGAAATATGAATTGTTTTAGTCCTAAAGCATATTCATCCAAGAGTCACTAAGAAAGATTTTGTGAAATTTTCTGATTTGCTTTGGATTCCCTTTCAAATGGGATTTATATCAGGTGTGGTGTAACTGGAAATACATGACATTTGACACAAACTCATAATTTAATATTCAATTTGTAACTTTTGAGCATCATTTTTGGTGCTTTGTTTTTCATTGCTTAGTTTTTTTTTTTTAACTTGCAGGTGCAGAAACTCCCTGTGATTTCGGAAAAGATGGAGCTCAGTGTTTTGGACCTTTGGGGGGGACTGTCCTCCTCCAGCTGATGAATAACATTTCAGAAATACCTAAATATGAATGCAAACATAACACATCAAAAATCATGAGGGGTACATTTAATAATTCTCAACTAATTGGTCTTCAAAACAGACATAACTTCATTCCCAGTAATGGTTCATTAATCATAACAAACCTCATCAGAAATGACAGTGGTACTTATATTGTGGAAATCTTTGGCTCAGATGGAAAGAGTTTAGAGAAGAAAACTCTTCAGTTGAATGTCGAAGGTAAATCATTTGTTCTACTGTCAGATGAAATTATTTTGATCAATCATCTTATTTTATTTATTACAAATGCTAGTTTTCAGAGTGATGCCATTTTTTCCCTTTTTGCTTTCATTAGAAATTATATAAATAATAACTGAATATGATGCATTTTGTTTTGACTAGCTGAATTAAAACTCCACTATCATTAAATAAAACAAATGTTTTTCTCTTAGCTCCAGTGTCCTCTGTCCAGCTTGTCTCTCAGTGTTTGTCCCAGGGACAGATAAATGTGTCCTGTCTCTCTGAGGGAGGGGACAGTCCCCAGTACAGCTGGACTCTGGATGGACATTCACTGAGAGACTCTGAGCTTTTCTCTGGAAATAATGAGACTAACATCATCGTTCTGAGACAGAATATCTCAGGATGTCTGGTCTGCTCAGTCAGGAACCATGTCAGTTTTATCTTCAGGGAAATACAAATATCTACATGTGGTGAGTTTGAATATACTGAATATATTTTGATCAATTTAAAACTAAAAAGATTGCTCTCTACATCATCTACATTTCTTTGCTCACAGTCTTTGTAAACTGTTCTGTGAATGGGACAGAAATATCTACCCGGATGTTTCAAGAATATGACAGACTATGTGTTGAACCAACAACAATTCCTTCACCAAACAGAAAAGTTATTCTGGGTAAGGAGTAACTTTAATTCAACAGCTTATTTTAAACACACTTTGAATAAGACCCGGATCCTCAAATGACTGGCTTGAAGATCCTGCAAATCTTGTTTGGAAATAGATTTGCAGGAAAAAAAATATGGTCATGCGCAACACAATATTACTTCTTGTCACATTTTAAGAGTGTGTAGTTTTCAATGATTGATTGCCAACTTTGCAGTGAACTACTGTAACCAACATAACTGTAGCATTGTTTTTTGACATACTGTAACATAACTCTTGGTTCTTGTTTCTCAAATCTCAACAGATATTTCTCAGCTCAGATGTGGTTTGATGTTTGCTGCAGCCATTCTTATATGTGGTGGGATTGGCCTCTATTTCAAATGGAAGGAGGCAAAATATAAGAAAATGTTCATCAAACCACAAAGAAAAGAGAATCCAGAGGACTTTCAAGTTATTGAACAAAATAATTTGACTGATGTTTAAGTGTTTCTCTTTGCAGGTATCTTGCTAATGTGTGAAGAGTTTAGCAACTCAAAATGTCAGAATAAGAATATCTTCTCTATTTTAACATCTTTAATATCTTTCCCATATTTCCTGACATATAATATAAAAATGTCTTGTTTTCTTACATGTAAACTGAACTTATTGCAAATATGTATGATTTGGTGTATTCTTTCACATGAGTTTGTTAAAGTAAACCGTACTATTATTAAATGTATACTTTTGAAAGATGCTTACCTGATAGAGAGCAATTTATAGTTCATAGGCATTCATATGATTTGCACTTTGAATTTATGTATATTTTTCCAACTTTAAAGTCTTCCTATCATTGTAACTAATACTACTAATAACTACTAATACTTGTTTAAAAATAAGCAACTAAGATTTATTATCTGTTTGTCATTTATCTATTTTTATTTTCAGTTGTGCAAATGTAATGAATGACAAACCTGTTCTTCTATGAACGGTGACTCAAAAATTAGAATTCAGTGCTGAAGTCTATAATCTCTATTTTAGTGTACAAAATACTGTTACAACTACATCGGTTAATAATTGTTTACTTAATTGCTCTCCAATCAGATGCACATGCAACTCAGAAAAAAATATACATTAAATACATTTGAAACATTCATTCCAGCAGCTTTGTAAATATAAAATATGTACAAGGTCATTCAGTCTGCGTTGCTTGTATGCAGAGCAGCATTTTCTTTTTGTGTTTCTGACATTTTCATAGGTAATCGATCTTTTCCTGTAAGCTTATCTTACAAATACTTTGAGTTTGTCTCTTTGTTATTTTTCTCAAACGCCTTTATTTTATTTAACCTAAAATTTGTATGAGGACATAAAAAGTCATGGCAATTTGTAATGTCTAAGCAGAGTGAAGACATGAATGAGGAATAGAGGAGGATAACATTGAAGGGTGAACTTATAGTTCAGGTTTTGTTGAATTTACATTATTCTGCTGTGATTTTGTAAATTATATGCAGTGGTGGGAAGTAACGAAGTACAAGTACTTCGTTACTGTACTTAAGTACAATTTTCGTGTATCTGTACTTTACTT
>CAEGAF010025701.1:0-16000 GCA_903067075.1 Micropoecilia bifurca | reverse complement strand
TTGTCTTGAAATGTTAAATGTACATTAAATTATGGAATTATGTAAATATATTGTTTAATAAAACACTGTAAAAGTGTGTCTGTTCATCAATTTCAATATAAAAATGATCAGAATCATTTCTATCAAATAAAACATTGAGCTCTTTATTCAGAAATGCCCCAAAACGATTAAATAATCTCATCAAGTTAGAAACTTTATCTTTAGTAATTTCTTTGAATGCCAAATATATTAATGTGTGAGAAAATGTGTCAATGGCAATTATTAACTTAAAATACTTTGTAAAACGGCACTTTATAAAGTTCGGTCCATTCACTTGTATCACCTTACTGGCAGAGATGCCACATTCAATATGGCCGACACTGTTACGTATCGGAGCAACGAGCCGACCCGCTCCATGAGGCGTCTACATATTATTGTCTATGATTATGTTAAAAACACAACATTCAGTCCATTACGACATCAGGTTTCCAGACTTGATATTTATTTCAAGATTATTAAAAAGCCTCTCATGAACACAGCGGTGGTTGAGTAGCTAATTTAAACTCCTGCTCTGCTTGTTAGTCGGTCTTTGAGTCGCCTTTTGTTTTCCTTTTTTTTGTTAATGGGACCGAAACACACTGAATCGCGCAACACCTTGTTCAAACAATAATCACTGAGATTATTAATTTTAACACGTTTTGTTGATTTTTTGTTTTATAATTATTCTTTTTTAAAGAAGCTACAAATGTTTAGGATCTTAATGTATATTTTTGATAACCCTATCAGACGAGGAAGTGCTGGTCTCAGCATCCTGGTGGCGTTCAGATTGTCACCTACCGAGATCGACTCAAAACCTTCAAGTATTGGGCACCCCTGTTTTAAGGGAACTTGTAGGGAACCGTACATACAAGTCATACCACCAACTCTCTAATGTGTGGTGTAAAGAAAGTGCATGGATGGATGGATGGATGGATGGATGGATGGCCATTCTTTCCAGCATTACCATGTTAGTATTTGTTGTCCTAGTCTCATAAGATATATCTGTGTACACAGATTTGATCATCAGATAAACAAGTTTTGAGGTCCACCACCTGTCATGTTGGATACATAAAATTGAGATTGCACCATATGGCAACTTCTTGGTTAGTTTGGATAATTATCTTCTGACAACTTTCCATATTTTGAAATATGAGAAAATAAATAAAAAAATGTAATATAGCCCATCCAGATACAGCAATGTACTTTGAACTCCACACCTTTGATCTCAGAACACACCCACCATTCAGATTGTGTTGGATTTGTTTGACAAAATCACATACATTTCCACTTGTAACACTCATTTTCAATTGGCCAGCATACATGGGAAGATAGAAAACTGTGATAGCAGCTTGACGTAAACACTGCTAAAACAAGCACTTTCCAATTGTTTTATGAAAATATTATTCCAATCACCTTGACTATGAGCAGATGAACTTGTTTTCCATCTCACACATTCAGGTTCACCTTTGTCTTGTGTGACAGTTGTCTTTATTTCTCAGATATGGCCATTCATTACAACAATGTGAATTTATAATAAATAAGCACCATTGATGTTAAGAAGACTCTAACTTGCATACAAGTAACTGCCATTGCGTTTTCTCCATCAGTCTAAACTTTGTGAAGGAAGTGAGGAGCTCAAAAACGGTACAATCTTGGAAAATAACGATGCTTTTTTTGATCATTGTGTCACAAAAATCACAGTGTCCAATCGAAATCCAATTTTTCAGTGAACTGTAACAGTCGGTTTATAAAGGGTCAGATAAAACTGCAAAAAGCTTTTACATGATCATCCATACCATCTGTGTTAGTCCCACTTTGTAAAGGTGAGGCTGGAGCCAGATGCATTGCTTGAGTAAAAGAAAGTCTTAGATTTCTGTCACAGGGCTGGTTTGGATCCACAACTCATTCTCTATGTTGACACATTCTTGATTCAAAACTTCCAATCACTTTACAATTAGTCATTAATTCATCAGTCAGTTTTAAGGAATAAATATTCAATTTGCAAGCTCCATTTTTTAGTTTGCAAACTAAATATGTAGCTTCAAACTGAATATTTAACAAAATTTTTATTGTCATTAGCAAACTAAATTAAGTATTTAGTTTGTTTGCTAATACCAACTAAATATTTAATTTGGAGCTAAATATTTTGTTTGCTATTGCTAACTAAATATTAGGTTTGTAAACCACATATTTAGCTAATTAAATATTTTGTTTGAAACTGTGACACTTATGACTGAGTGAATAACTTCATGCAAATACGACTAAAAATGAGTCCCCTTATTTTTTTTTATGACAGACTAAATAACCCAAATTATTGCCATTAATTTTTGATCTATAGCTCATTCACTATATTGATACATTGTTGATGCAAAACTTCCAATCCCTTTACAATTTACAAACATCAATTGGCACCATTAAATGATTCAGTAGCCTCAGGCATTGGTTCCATACTACAACAAAGCAAAACGGAGGAAAAGAAAAAGAGCAGCCACCTTGTGGGTGAATATTAGCACCACATCTTAGGACAAGCAAGCAACATTTCTTTATTTTTCATGTCCAAAAACACTTCCCTGAAGGCACAGTCAGGAAACTCCATTGTTTCTTTGAGGGCAGTGTTCAGCTTCATGTGCCAAAATCAACATGGCTTCCAGTCAGTCCATTCTGATCTCATGTGAGTGAATCGCTGATGATGCAGTCCAGCTTTGGTATTTACTGTGTCCAACAGGGAAGTAGAAAAGTATTCCCTCCTCCCCTTACAGATTTCGTCTTCTGTTTTGGTTTTTCACACCTAAATGTTTCAGGTCAAAGAGAACCTTAGTTATGGATGCAGGTTTTCCACTGATCATCTCTTGTATTAAAGTGGAAAAGTTATCCAACCCAAACAAGCCTTATGAGAAAAAATGTCTTCCCATTAAGTTATGAATTATAATAAACTACATTATTTGGAAAATTAAATTCAGTTTCAGTTGCCTGCCCCGTGAAATCAAGAATCTTACACAGAATTGTGTCAACCAACACGAAGTAGTCTAGTAGATCTCAGCCCGTTGGTAGTGGAGCTAAGGATATCTACCAGCGGCCCAGCCTGTTTTTGTGTTAAAATTGTTAAATCTTACAAGAATTTGGAGGTGCATGATCGGGCCCCTCCAACGAGCAGGTGTGGTGATGGTGCAATTGATGCACAACCCCCTTGCACCCGATTCAACCCAACTAACTATAAACCTAGCTTAATCTGTCTTTACTGTATCTGTTAATGGTGTATAAAAAGCCCTATGTAAAATAAACAAACAATATTAGGCTGGTTTATATTAGTAATATTAGGCAACAAGTAAAGCCTGTTGGTCCACCAGGCTTATCATTCACTGAAGGTTGTTTTGGACATTATTTTTCCCTTAATACATTCCCTAATCTTTGTCAGATGTGAAATATAATTAGAAGCATTTAAGTGGAACAGAAAAGTAAAAACAGAACAAATCTTTAAGGGAGCTAAGTGATTAGTTACTGGCTCTGTATGATACATTAAATAATAAATGCTTGAGGAATTGTAAACATAACCCTTGATACATAACAGACATTAATAATGTGAGGGTCCAACAGAAGAGCCAGGGTTTGCCATGGTTTCTGTGTGACTGGAAGGGCCTGAGGACAACTATTGGACTGAGGCAGCTGTGGCAGAAGTCCGTTCCAGATGTGTTTAGGAAATGTGTTACTTAGGAAACTGAAAATCTAGTTTATTGATACCTGCTTTTGATTGGTATCAATACACAAACGTACTCTTCAACCTCTTCCACGTTTGTAGTACAAATATGGAAAATGGAAAGACCTCTGCTAAAGTTGTTATTCTACATAGTCCAGTTAGCCAAGTTTATTTAAAGGTAAATTGGTTATCTTGTATTCAGATAATTTTATTCGACCAGGTATGAAGATACACTAACCACTGATGAGTTAATTTTTCCAAAATTAACAATAAAGCAATGATCAACTGACCTTTCATTGTAGCCAATAGCCAAATCCAGTTAGCTTGGGTAATGCAGGTGAAGCCTAAACTCTTATTTCTAATCAAATAAATAGTCTGAACATTTTGTTTTTTGCAAGTACAGATTGCACCATATATTACTGAGTATTTGAGGGCTTTTTCAATGAGCATATGTGACTAGGTCTTTCTTGGTCTGGTGGCAAGCTAGCAGCACTATATGCTAGTTTGCAAAGCTCATTTAAAAAGATGATGAGCCACCTATGTTCATCTTTTTTAGTGAGCATGGTTGGGCATCTTCTTGGTCTGGTATTATGATAACAAGTAGCAAGTAGCAGCACTTTATGTACATATATGGGTACAAATATTGGTCAAAGTATTACTTAACCTAAGGCCATGGTTCTCAAACTAAGGTACTAAGGTACAATCCCTTAGAACTCCCTTCACAAGAATTTTATCAAGATTTAGCAATGAATATTTGCAAGGCAGATAGGAACATATAATCTGTGATTCAGACCCTTTTCTATCTCAAAAATTTTCTGATGAAAACTTTCAAAATAGAAGTGCAGTAGAGAACATTTTTAATAATTCCTGTCAGAAGTAATGTGAAAGTGAAGCAATAATAAGTTCTGCTGACTTTTGATCCATTTTTTCCCCTGAAGTTGGGACTGGAATCTGGGATTTAGATAAAACTCAGCCAAAGCAGTTCCAAATTAAAAACCAGCAAGATTTGGTAAATTCTGTATTTGAGGCTAACATCTCCTAGCTTTACCAGCAAATAACAATGTATATTTATCTGTTTTGTGCATTCAAATGCTGTATCATCCGGTTCCCTTAAAAGATGTTATACAGTAGTGTGACAGATTTAATGGCACAAATGATCATACATTCCCAATAACACTCTTTTTTCTTTTATCTACCAATTTCACATGGAAGACAGCCATGTTGGATTTCTAAATTGGGGCTGGTGAGAAAAAACTATGTTTTTCACTGGGAATTCTGACTTAAGAGACCTTTGGAGAAACTGAAAAACTCAATATTTTGTTGTGACAGTTTTAAAATAACTGCCAAAAAAATGACAAAATAAATAATATATATCTGGGAAAGATGGTGTTTTCGCCAAAAATGTGGTATTTACTGAGATGGTAACAGTTATAAAAAATGTGAGAATCACAGAATTAAGCAAAAGGTCAAAAGCAGATTTGATCAAACTATTGCTTCTATAAATATAAATAAATAATAAATGGTTCCTACAATTCTACAGTGTTAGTACAAGACCAATGGAAAGTAGTGGTTGAAGAAACGCTCTCCAGTACAAAGCTTTGGGGAAGTTATGTTACCATTTTTCAGTCATGAATCAGGCACCTGAGATGTTTATGACACTGCCTTCATTAGAAACATGAAACCTCAGTGAACAGGGAATGTTAACAGCAGGAGCTCCATCTTCATGTTCAGTTTCAAGCATGCCAAAGAATCAACCCTCTGAAGGACCGTCTCAGAACAATGACGACATTTACTTCCTTCAGCATTTCTTTTAATCAATTTTAAGCTTGTTGGAAATGTGCAACAGTATGCTTCCTTCCATTTTTCTACTATAAGTTATTTCCTTAAAGAAGCCTCCTGCTGCTTCCAGCCCACAGACGTCAGTTGACAGTTATGGCGTTGTTTCTGCTAATGCTAAAACAGGAAATCCATGATGAGTCAAATGTCGCTTGTCCTTGAGCCCAGGGCCAGATTGCCCAGCGTGGAGAAGAAATCCTCCATCTCCTTCTCCAGGAGACGGTTACGGTTCTCGGCGTCTTCCCGCGCCCGCTCAGAGTTCCGCAGCTTGATCTCCAGCATGCGCTGCTTCTTCTTCTCTTGCTCCATCTCTTGTTCTAAACGCTCCACCTGGGCACACAGTGCTGTGCTGGACTCTTCCAATCTGAAGGGGTGCAGCACAGACAAAGGTCAGGGGATGATCGTACAAGATGAGATGATGGATCTGGATTTGTAATCTGACTAGCTTGCTAATGAAATATCTCATTTGAGACTATGACATATCTGACTCAATGACTAACTTTTATTTTCCTTATGACAGACTGAGTTATTACAGTTGATTTTTGACTGTGAAGTCTTTGTAAAGTTAAACAATCTACACCAGTTAAAATGGCTGCTTGTGTGATTGTTGTTCCTGTTACCTAGGTGCTTAGGTGGAGAGTTTGCAGTTATGCCAAACTCTTTCCATTTACAAATTATGGCTTGAACAATTATCAACCTAACCTTGTTTTAAACCTCTCCACAGCATTGTCCCTCACCTGTGTGCTGTGTTTCTTAATTTTCATAATGTTCTCTAATAAACCTCTGAAGCTAGAAACAGAACAGCTGGATTCATAAATAATATCCAGCTGCATATGGCCGCATGTCTGTAATCACAGTTATACATGCTGACAAAACCAGTAAGAAAATTGTATTCTTGCTTTCCATTGTTAAAAAGATTCTGCTGTCTCTACTTACTTCTGAATCCTGGTCTCATATGTTGTCCTCTGTTTCTTCAACTCCTCCTTCAGTTCCTCCACCAGAGTGTTCAGGGTCAGGGTAGTCCCATCTCCGTCTTCTGTCATAATAATGGACGGTACCCCTGCCACCGCGGGCATGTTTTCACTTTCGCCGAATGCCACACTGCTGCTGCAAAGATCCATGGCCTCACATCCGGCCAGGTCCACGCCCGGCTCCGTCGTCCTCCTCGCTTCCTTTTCTCTCTCAGTCTCCCTCTGGCTCTCTGTCCACTCCGTCCTCTCATCGCTATCCGCTCCACCTCCAAAGTTCTGATGTGTCAGAGGTTCTCCGCCGGAGTCTGGAACAGAGATATCGCAAGAGGAGCTCGACCACGGTGTGCTGGAGACACTGGGAACGCTCCCCGTGCTGGAGGAAGACGTGACATTGTCATAAGTGGACAGTCTCTGGGATGACCCAGTGGAGTCTCGATCTCTGGCGGATCGCTCCCCTGAAGAAGTGCGCCGGTGTCCCCTCAAGGAGGACAGACCATTCATGAGCCAGTTACCTCCGCCACCAGAAGGAGCACTTGTATCTGCCACTGTGGCACATGTGGCAGCTTGCTTAGCCTGTGGTTGTGAACGGGGAGTTGAAGAACTTTTGAAAGAGTATTTCCAGGAAGGCATGGTCTTGGCTTGTTTACTTGGACTGACTACAGGCTCTCCTTTCCCTGTTGAAGGTGCCATTTTTGGCCCGGGGTTTGGGTTAGGGGTGATAGCTGCAGACAGTTTGGCATCCAGAGATGAGGCACTGCTGTGGAGTTCTTGTTCAGTGTTGGATGCCGGACCACTCTGCAGGTCCTCCTCAGAGATCCACGCTCCCAGGCTACGGTGTTGGAGCTGATGCCCCTGGGCAGGTAACTCCATTAGGGGCAAAGCAGGTTCTTCGTGGTCCCTCCCTGAGTATAATCGCTGGTGTTCCCTAATAAGGACTGTCATTAGGTGCTGGACCAAAGAAGTTCCTAGACAATGTGCATGCAAAATGTTATTGTGATTATGCGAAAGACTTACACGTATGGAGTTTTCATGTTTTTCACAATTAAAAATCTGAAAAGCATGGCACACATTTGTGTTCAACCCCCTTAACTCTAAAACCCTTAAATACAACTTTGAATTACATTCAGAAGGTTTACAGCTGAGTCGCCCTCAGCATAACTGAATTTCAGTGCAAATTCAGCTGATCTGTGAAGACCTAGAAACAATTAATGAAATAAAAGCTTGATAAAGACCAAAGAAGACCAGCAGTGAAACCATTCACTTTACAGTTATGCACTACATTGTGTTGGTGTTCAAGCATCACAGAATGTAAAAAGGCTTAAGGGGTATGAAAACACTTGCGAGCCGTCGTGTATTTGGTATTCATACCCTCCATGAGAGTAACTGGGTCCTCCATCTTAGTTCGAAGGATATTTGGTCCAAATACTGTGGCCAGGTTCTGGACGCTCATCTTGTTCTCGTTGCAGTGGGACTGAACCTCATCAAGAAACCTGAAAACAAAACATTCCCAAAGTTAGTTTAAAAGAAACACAAATTGTTTACTGAGGTTGCGTTGAAAGGAAGAGGACTGACTTGCATATGTACTTGAGGAGATTGTAATTAGGCAAAGGTAGAGTGTTAACTTGTTTCCCAAGCTCCTGGATCCCCTGATTTAAAATAAATACATTAGTTATTGTGAAAGTGATGGCACCAAAACTCCTTACAACTAAACAGTGCAAACCTCTTCCTCGTCTTTGGCCAAAAGCTGTGCACAGGTTAGAAAGTCCTCATATTTGGAGAAAGGAATGACTGGTTCAGGTAGTTCTCTCAGGTACAACTTCAGCAACGATGCCACCGTGTGGACGTCTGTGTTACTGTGAGTCAGTACATGTAAAAAGAAAGAAGTATCAGAACTGTAAAAGTCACGGACACTAGATATTGCATTTCGTCAACCTCCCAACCTCTACCCCTTACCTGTCAAACAAAGGCTTGTCTCCGCAGTCAAAGGCCTCTTGAAGATCTTTGACCAGATTGGCCTGTCCGGGCATCCGAAAGAGACCCTCTTCATCCAGGCCCCTCTCTCTGATGAAGTCCACACACTGCTCTACCAACAGCGGTGCTAGCCGGGGGCCAAACTTCCTCTCAAATTGCACTGTGTCCTCCAGACGTTGGCCAAAAATTCCTGAAGATAACCATTTGAAACAGATAGTCTGATTGCAAGAAATTGTTCGAGGCTTTGCTGTGTGGAGGGAGGTTTTGCAAACCTAACAACCTTTCAAACATTAGTTGATGTGGTTTGGAACAGGATTACTGTGTCACTAGGTAACTGGAACTGTAGTCACAAGGCATGTACAGTGATCAGTACACAGTCCTCCAGTATTTTGCTATTGTTTTTGTGATTTTTTTAGCAGTCAACATGACTTTGTGGTGGTTCTTAAGAAATATTTGAGATTCTGGACAATAATTTGACAGCAAGTACAAATGAGGCAGAAATGGGGTATAAGTAAGACATATTGCCACCTGCAGGTCGGAATGAGGAGTGACTTAAACCCAATGTTTGACAACGTTTGGAAAAAGATTTCAGTAAACTCACAATTATGTGGTGGAACGGAAAAATGTGGGAATCTGATTATTTTGCATGAATTTCCCTTATTGGAGAATGAATAAAAATTGGTGGGACTGATAACTGTAGACAGCGATTGAAAAGGTCTTTTCTTCAATATGGAACAAGGGGATTCACTCTGGTCAGTGGCCACAACCTACAACCTAACCTACAAATAGCTGAAATCTGTGAACACTTGATACCCCACTAAATGCTTATATCTGATTATAAGCATTTGAAACGGTCTTATCCATGTATTCCCTTATTTCTGCTCTTGGGAGTACAGCCAGTCAGTAACACATACACCACATGCACCAGCCAATAGCATGTCCAGACAGAATTCTGTCTAGCTATTTCACCTTCCCATCCTCAATGGATGTTTTGTGCCATTATTTTCAAATTATATATGTATATTTTTTTGCTATATTTGATGGTAAAACATATTGCCACTTTATTTAAATAGTGGTTCCATTGTCAATTTATCTCTCAAACATATTTGAAAGTCTAAATGCATATACATATTTGTGCATATGAGGAGTGCAATGCATCCTATCTGTCTGTCTGTCTGTCTGTCTGTCATTATGATCATAATGTCCTATTCATGTTACTTATTTCTAGATATAATGGTGAAATTATTTATGTAGTGCATTTTTAAGAAATTAAACTGCGCAAACTTAAAATGCATGACCATAATGCAATAACAATATGAAAATGGTTGTAAAAAGACACACCAAGACAAAATGTTATTAGAATAAATGTTGTGAGAGCAATACAATTCATCCCCAACTTTAGTCGTTACTAACTTTAAATTTATCTGACGTAATACTTAATAAAAACATAAATATACTTAGCTTAAACCAGCTATTCTGACAGCCTATGTGTATTGAATTAGCGGCTAATTACTGTTTGACTGGCTGCAGCAGCCACAGCTGGCTGGCAGCTCGCGGTAATCGTGGTACTTCACCATGCAGGAGCTGCACAGCAGCAGAGAGTGTCTTTCATACATCCCAAAGCTGCATTTCACTACGTTAATCCATCCCGTGTCTGGCATTTCACTCTGGGAACCAGGGGATTAATCCTTCATTTCCAAACTCCAGAACCGAATCAAGTAAACTGAGGCAAACTAGACGACTGCAGCACAGCAGAAGAACATGATGAGGTCAGTGCGCTGTAACAAGTCTATTCTGGACTGTGAACCGAGACGAGACACACACCCGCCTGTCCGGGGCCTGTGAAACTGAGAGGGAGGCTGGAATCATGACTGAGCCACACACAGAACCGGGTTTATTAGCTCCCTTGATGAAATTGTTGCCAATTACCTCACACTGTCACAGTTTAGGGTTATGTTTCTTTTTCTTGGAAGATTTGAGCTAACTGGCTCAAGTAAGACGTCACTAAGTTAATGTTACAAAGCTAGTGAATATGGTTACTTTTTTGGGGATACATCTTTACTGTAGTTTTACACATTGTTATATCTCTTTTCAGTTTTATACTCTAAGCAATTTAAAGTTTAATAATGTACAAGTTAAAGAAGCATCTTCTTGAGACAGAATGACAAATATAACAAGTCTTGCCAGTGATGTCATCTATGATATTATTGGTAACTTACTCCAAATTTATGCTCCTATTAATATAATTCCTTCCTGTGGTAAAATAAGACACTGGTGTTAAGCTGCGTCTTGGTCCTCTATACAGTCAGACATGTCTGGATATGTTTCTATCCTGTCAAGTTAACTAGTCTGGAATGTGAAGCTAATGATTAACATCAGACTAGTTGGTTCCTGCATCAAACCAACCCATCATTCAAACCAAAACCAGTCATACACAGCAATAAGTTCTCCTCAACTGATGGCAGAAACAAAAAAGAAGCTCCCTGTGATCTAATTTAGTCTATATTGGAAAGATCCTGGAATAGATAGACTGGATCATGTGTGTGAAGATGTTGCTGGCTAGGAACAGCTACGATACTGACCCGCTATATAATCTAACTTGGCACAGATGAGCTAAAGGTGAGATATGATATTGGCATTTCCATTTTAAACGTTAAAATCTTGTTTGAAATGCATTTTGTAGATTTCTGGAGCCTGTGTGGCCGACAGGAAATGAACATTTTCCCCGCTTTTGGAGGTCTTTCTCCAGACTTTATTTAGCATTGTTTTTTATTTTCATTGCTGTTATTTTGAAGACTGAAGAATGTTAGTCTTCATCTTCCCTATATAAACCATGTCTTTTCCATTTTGGTTGAGGCTTGAGTTTACCTCCGCCAAATGGTGCCCAGATGACCCGCCGTATGGCCTTGACCCAATCATCCATGTCGGTCTGCGAGCTTGCCATGAGCAGGAAGGATTCATGGCTAATCGGAGCTCGGTCCTTCTCTCCCGTTCCACCTGGCAAGAGACAAAGACGAGGAGTTGAGAGAGGAGTACAGGTGACTGAACATGTGACACACTTATGACATAGTTATGGGAATGAAACAGCACGGGAAGTTTAAACTAAAGCGTTAATACGTCAAATAAGCTATGATATGGAGAATAAGACATGGAGACAAAGGCCTTGTTGTTTAGACAATGTCTACGGTTTATTGGCAGTGAGTTCACATGAAAATGTAAAGATGTGGGCTAGCTGCCCACATCTTTACAGCATCAGAGTATAGCAAAGTTGAACTCCTTTCTGCCTGAAGGCACAGTACCATCGTGTGAAAGTGTTTACCCTCTTTCCTGATGAGCTTTTTTTATTTTGTATGTTTGTCACACTGCAGTGTTTTAAATCATCAAACCAATTTTAGTCAGATGTCACAAGTAATCACAAAATGCAGTATTTAAATGAAGATGGTTATTAAGGCAGAAAAATATAAAATTACATGGTTCTGTGTGGAAAAAGTAATTGGCCTCTAAACCACTAATCTTTGAGGAATTGTTCTTATTCAGTCACAGTCTATCCACGTCTGGTTATGTTATTGTTCACTATAATACTGTTATACACTCAAACAATTTTTACACAATTTTTAATACTTTTGGATTTATGCAAAATACTCCCAAACCATCTGTTTTCTAAAGGTGAAAAAAGATGCATTACATCTGTCTCGCCACTAGATGGCTCCATCAGTTCTGCTCAAAGCGCTTGATCTAATCCTGAGCAGATTGTTTTAGATGAAACATCAGGACATAAACACACTGATACACGACATATAAAGAACTAAATTTGGGGGGAAAAAAGAAACATAATTAAGATTGCTATAAGGCAATACTGCTAAATAAAAAATTCTATGAAAAGGAAAAAACAGAATGAAGCAAGAAATAAAAAAGTCACTTTTCTTATCTCTTTAGCACACACTTGAGTAATTCAGAGAATGTCTGTTTTCCTGTTTGGACCTATTAGTGTCGGGCGGTGGTGTTGCCATAGCCACAGCCATTGTTGTCACAGTCATTTAACCAAATTTAAACAGCAGCTCAATGGAAGCTGAGAGCCATTGTCACCCAGCTTTTTAAAGTCACACTCTCCTGATGAGCAGGGCTGCACCGTATGACCGTACCAGCCAGTAGAACAGGAGTATAATCTAGCTTCATTCAGGAACACGAGGTTTACTAATTATCGACACGGAAATCAAATGAGGGATTCAGTCTGCCTGAGCAAACTGAAAGTTATAAAAAAAAAGACGAGGAGTATGAATACATCTCATCCTGTATCTCCAGTGACACACACTATTGATTAATTGCTCTTTTTCTGAAATGTTATAAGGATGCACAACATGCGTTACGTTTCACATATTTTCCCCAAAGCTTTGGGGGCCATCGAGATGTGTTTTAGTTTTACCTAACGTGAGACGGGTTTTGTGCTCGTATTGGTCAGCAACACCAGAGGAGTGAACAACAAAACGAAAGTAAAAATGTTCAGTGTGAACAGTACCTAAACTGCCATGGGACTAAACAGGGAATTGGGAATGTAATAATTTCTTGTAACAATTAATAAGAAATCAAGTCAAGGAATGCAAGTACTTCCCCTAAAAAGTCTCTTATGTATTTGTCACTCATTTCAGAAAGCTCAGCTTATATTTTGTAAATATTCATTAAACAAAGTGAAATATTTAAAGCATTTAGTCTTTAAGTCAGATTAAGGAGACCCCAAATTCAGTGCCTTGGATAAACTTAAATAAAAAGGATGTACATTCATGCACTCTGTATTTGGCTGAGGCTACTTTTGCTGCAATTACTGCGTCAATGCAAAGTGGCCTGGAGATCAGCCTGTGGCACTGCAGAGCTGTAACAGCATGTTGGGAGAGGAGAGTGTGAAGTTTTCTAACATGTTCTGCTGAATGGCTCTGTTGACTGTGGATTTCACACTGAATTGTAGATGTAGTTGGAAATATCACAAAAAATTAAATTATGTCTGCAAATGCAAGGATGAAAAGACCCAGAACTGTGCCTTGTGGAATGCCACAGATTAGGGAGAATGAATTGTTGTGATGGAAAATTTTATCAGGAAGATAAGAGCCAGAAATGCCCACCAGAACCTTTAACCTGCTCAGTGAATTTGAACATTTGAGCAGCAGTATGTGTGTTTTGGTGAATAGTGAAACACAGCTATAGACGTAGATCTGTGCATGTCTTGGTCCACCAGACCTGGGCAGAGCAGCTGGTGCTACTTTTACTTGTGGCGCTGCACCAACAATTATTGATGGAAAGGAGACAAAAACCTCTGAAGAAGATACTGAGCGCAACTTCCTCCTTCACAAAAAATAAACAAAAATGGAGTGGTGTTGGATTTCAGAGGTTGTAGGCTTTTTCTCTTGTCTTTGGCAAAAGAGCGCACATCTTTTCTCTCATGTATTTGTCTTGGTTGTATTTACCCAGAATGCCCTACACTAGTGTTTCTCAATGGGGGTGGTACCGCCATCCCTGGGGCGTTCAGTGGACAATAGGGGGCGCTGCGATTTCTTTGGGGACGTTTGCTCAAAGGTAAACTTTACCCCTTATAGCACAACAATATGTTTTTAGACTATGAGCTATTTGCTAAAAACTGAGGTGTTAAATCATGCTTGGCTGCCACTGTGGTAGCTCTTCTTCTCTTCAGTGTTTCCGTTAGCTTCTTAGCACAGCTCCATGTTCCTGCCACTGGTAGCTTCACCGCATCAGTTAGTGTTACACTGGCTAACGGCCTTCCTGTCATTCACTTGTCTGGTGCCTGGTTTTTAAATATTTTATGTTCTATTGAGGGCTTTTATACATGTCTTTTAGCAGTGATGTAGTCATGTCAAAGCAGCAACTTGTATTGAAAAGTGTTTTAATATTCATCTGGGTGATGCCCACTTTCATGGAAGGACAACAGAATATCGCTCTGATAAACATGTAATGACTAAAATCACGATCACAAAAATGAACCCATTTAAAAAAAAAATCCTTTCATGAATGCAAGTCATTATTATGCCAAAATAGGCATTTTTTGGCATGACTATTTAGAGCACCCATGATAAAAAGTTCATTTTGTAGAGTTAACATCGGTGCTCTAAGTGGTCCGGTATGTAACGGCAGTGCCAGCACTTTGAAATCTCACTTATCAGTTTACTGGGATTTGTTCTGCCATTGTAACAGGTATGTCAGTCTGCCTTTCCCATTGATTCGCTCCCCGACAGCTCCACACCGTTAAAAAAGAGCAAAACTCAGAAATGGGGACAAACTGGATGTGAATCAGGATATGAAAACAGAAAGTCCAATTCTGATTCACGCTCAACAGTGAAAAATCAAGAACTTAACGAGGGCGAATCAGATGATGAGGCGGCACAGCAGGTAGATGGGATAATGAGAGACGATGGTGTGTCAATACAAAGGGGAAGCAAACTAATAAAACAAGGGAAACGGCAATAAATCAAGAAAAGATCAAACGAATCAAAGGAAACTAAGTGGAAATGAACAAAGAACAAAATGCAAGAAGAATCTAAAGTAAATACAGAGGAATAAACCTATATGGCAAGGCCTTTTGAGCAATAATTAACAGGATACTAAATGCAAGAACAAACAGATGCCATTTTCAGATAAAAGATAATATTGTTGAAGTGCCATGGGTTTGTTGAGACCATATCTAGTACTAAGAATAAATGTATTTTACAGACCATAACAGTAAATAACTGATCACTTATTTATGCTTTTCATTAGATTTTATTTTATACATTTATTTCTTCGGTATTTTTCATCATTAATGTCATGATGCTGTTGTTCCTTGATTTGATTCATTAGGATTTGATTAAGAACCAGCCTTGTTTTTTGTAATTTCTGCACAGTAAGACTATTAATCTATAAATCAATAGACAGTTTTATTGAAAATATTATCCATATTTCTGTCCCACTTGTATGACATTAAAAGGACCAGGAACCTTTGTTCTTAAAGCTCTGGTTTGCACATTAAATGCCATGTGGATAAAATTTTATGGATGATTCTCTGATGTCTCATTCTCCTGAAGGCAGCACAGAGCTGCACCACCAGAAACTGGCAGAAACACTGAAGAGAAGAAAAGTTCTGGTTAATATAGTTGCAGTTCTATCCATGTTTTACTGTTGCAGAGCATGGTAATTTAGCAAATTGTTCAAAGCTGGAATTGTTGTACATTTTCTATCTGCTCATTTTATGCAAGATTTAACAACAAACATCAGAAAATGGTACAGAACAAGAATTGTTTTCCACTCTGATTGGCTGCTGATAGCCATACCAATTTTAAGTTGAATGCCCATTGCATTTTTCTTAGACGCCTTTGAAAATGATGATACATTTTTGATGATAAATGCAGAAACAATAAGTCAAGATGGCAACAATAATGATGGTAATATTAATCATGAAATAATATTTGGTGCAAGTACCTTACGTCTTCTTTGATGTAGGGGGTAAGGGACCTGGATAAGAGATGGGGGG